>JAIEZT010000567.1:0-41931 GCA_019594935.1 Periophthalmus modestus
AGGATCAACATCCAACATGGAAGTCATAGGGTCCTACAACCCACACTGCCACTCTCGCTTAGCACAGGGTGTACAGCGCTCTGTTAGAAATTCAGAACAGGTATTATGTCACGTGATATACATCCCCCCTGGGGGTGGGTAATTCGGTTGGTAACATCTTTGGCTTCCATGGTGTTAAATTGGACGCTTGGATTAATAATCCAGACTAACTCCTTATAGAAGATCATGGTCCATATTATCCTGATTGAGGTTCTTGCTGCATGGGCTATGGTATTTTATCTTCAGTCTGGAATCTTAGCATCTTGTTATCCGTTTGCAGACCTTCATGAATTGCAGTAATGAGTGACAGATTAGTGAAGATGTGAGAGATATTGCACTTACCGTTCTTGTGGGGGTGCCTGAACCTTTTCTTATAATGTCTGTTTTTGTAAATGCTTGTGACCATTTTCTTTAATATAGTATGTTATGTAGTATGGTGTTTATTTGGTCCCTTCGCCAAACGCCAAAATAATTCAAAGGGTCTGACGCTCTACTACTATCTGTACTACTACAAACTACGGCTGGGCCTCCCTCCCCAAGGCACTTCCTACTTTAGGCCAATGCCTCTGTTCATATCTCAATGGTTATTAATTGTATTTTAATTTAATTTTTACGATTAGTTTAGTTAGCGTGTTTTATAGCACTTTTTCCCATTTCATTGTACTATTGCAGACAGTAACTGCAAGGTAAATTAGCCTACATCACGTACTCACCTGTGATGTGATTGTACACGCTTGGTCTACATGTCTTCATAACGTAAAGATCTTTTGAAGTAAATACTCACAATTTGTGTCTCGATAAAATGAGAATAAAACCCACATTGGAGGTCGGCTCACTGCCATTTTTCTCTAGAGTCCTATCACTATACGCAAACTAGGCTCTGCATCATTACACATAACTTAGTAGTCTTTATTAGTAGTCTGTCTGCATCACCAAATGCTCTGTTCCACCCTTGTAGCACATCACGACGTGGGTTAGTAGTTCCAATCGTTCAACAGCTCAACTTTAGTTCAGTTAGAGATTTTGCAAATTACCGGCGGAAATGACTCAAATGATATCCCATGTCGCTCTATGGAGTTGTTAAAACCACAGTTGGCGCACTTCCTTGTAAATCTACACACATGACTCCACACAGGGTGAACCAAGTGTTTTCAGTTTGAGAGAAATCAACTACAAGGATTATCGGGTTGTGCGTTAAAAATGTGTGACTGAACCAACATATGAGGTACTGAATGAACCATTAATAGAACAATTGGCGAAATAGCATAATATGAGCCGTTAAGTCTACACCCAAAGTCACGTCCAAAAGGTCCTTTTGTGTGAATACTGAATACATGGCGGGCAAAACGCACAAATACAACGGACTTGGACTGTCGTACTTCACCTCAATCGTATGACTGTGTATAACTAGACGCTCTTTTATTTTTTCATGTGCCAACACAAGTCATAGTCTGTGAATACAGAAAGTGTTTGCAAACCTGGTTCCCTGAAGAGTTCTGATGTAGAGCTTCATTAGTTTCCTCCATGCTTCATTCAACAACACCCCCTCTTCCTTTGAAACTAAAGGTCTTTCCAGCCTGTAGAACCATCAGAATCCATATTAAACAGGGGTTGATCCTGTTTCAACAACTAAGACTCAGCACAGTGTTACAAGATAGATGTCTTCTGAAGATTATTTCCTGGACTCAAAATCAGCGGTGGAATTACTTAAAAATAGACTCGACTCTGTTGATGCAGGTAAATATAGGCATGCACGCTCAATAAAAACTAGCTAAAATTTAACATAAAATCGAGCTTGTTAACATATCATTTGAAAATAAAACGTGAAAGGCCAGTCAACCTTCAACACACCAATATTCACAAGCTCTTAACTTTGTAACTGTCAGGTGTAAAGTGTGCTTACATTTTGATCTCATACCGAGCTATTATTACCACCAACACATCCATTTGTGACGTTTAGCAATTTTAGCCTATCAACGTTCAAATGAATACCTACTACCGCCCTCGATGCTAACTCAACCTACAGCCTTGAACACTCACCAACGTTTTCTTTTTTTTTGTTTTTTTTCTCATAAGACGACAACCGGCCGAGACAAGGAGTAAGCGTGCCATCATCTCGCCGTACAATTTACGAATTTTACTATTATTATAATCAAACGAAACAAGTGATTTAAACCAACGGCTAGTTGTTCGGGTACAGATACAGCTACCGCGGCTCCGCGGTCCACGTCACCGTCCTCGATAGGATTGTGCACGAGACGCTTCATACGTCCGACTCAAAAGTTTTTACGATATTGACGTTTGCTTTTCTCTCATAGTTATATCCGTTAATTCCTTGAATTTGGTGTCTTGTGGCGTTTTTTGTCTGTCCCTGTAGTATCGTGCCTTTAACCCGTGGTAAAAGGAATGGTTTGAACATATATTGAAGATTGGGAGCTTTGGGAAAAGGTTACATCCCCTGTTTGTGTGTTCACTGTTTCAACGGGGCGTCGCTATTTTTATTTATTTTTTTTTTTTTATTCATATTTACATTGGTACTAGTACCAGAAGATTGTAACACTTTTTAGTAAATTATAAAATATATATGAATTACTAGTATTAAGGCAACACTTAAAATCCATATGTATGGTGTGTTATTGTTTGTTTAGTTATTACAGGGACTGTACAAGACCAAACATTACCAAACCGTCATTAGGAGCAAGGCAAGTTTATTTGGTATAGCCCAATCCGTACTCAAGGTAATTCACAGAAAGTGCTTTACCAGAACAAAAATTACATTAAAATCACAATCAACAAATCATCATACAAAAATTCCTAATTTTAAGAGAAAAAGCAGAAATAACAAACCTTTCCGTCATATTCCCACAGATAAGCATAACTGTTTTTACCTTGGATTTAAACATTCACCTCAAAGTACTCTGTCTCCATCTTCAGGAACGCTCCAAGTTTTGGAGCTACCATCAAACCACAGCGAACTGATTCCCCATGTTTAACTCCTGGCACACAGCAGGAGCCGTTCCCTGAATCCTCAAGTTTGGAGATCGTGTTCATGTTGCCACTAACATGTCAGAGCATGGGACTTTGTTGACATGGTCCCTGGACGAGGACTTTTGCACAACAAGCTGCTTTCAACGTCCTATTCCCTGGCTACAGGAGCCCGTGCAGGAGACTTGAGCACAGGATGCCCTCAGGGTGAAGTATCTTCCTTGTTCTAGCTAGTCAGTGACGCTCCCCTAGAGCAAAGCACGTTCGTGTCTGATGGACTTTAGCATCAGAGCTGTTACAGTAGTCTACCACTGGAGACAAATACATTGATAAGTCCCTCGCAATCTGGTTTGGACAGTATTCTCGTTGGATTTATTTGCCAATGTTTTTTATGTAGTGGTTAAACAGTCGGCAGATGAGGATAGTGATTGATTTGATGTTTTGGCTGTTAAAGTTCAGTCTGAGATTAGCTAGATTTCTAGCCTTATTTGAAGGGTGTTATCTATAGGAGGAACTGTTAGTTGACTGAGTTTCTCTGCGTTCTAGCTGGAGAAAAAGTTGTTTTTGATCCCACACTGATCTGTTGGCTGCAGGGCAGAGTTAATCCACGGGTCCGCCACATTACTTCATAGACATTCCCATAGCCGTGCTTATCCAGTGAGAACACAGAATCTGAACGGCATCTGCAGAGTTGTGGTAGACACGTTATTAATTGCATTGTGACTCGTATTACTGGTCTTACATAACAGGAGAATTGGCTGGTTGCCTGTTTTATAGCGGGACGCCTGAGTCTCCACCTATATTCCCCTGAGCAGGTTGGTGAAATATACAATAACCTATCCTTTCTATCTGAAATATTCGTAAACCAGTTGTAAAAACCCAGTTCATAATGCATAATTCTTTAATACCTTGGCTTCCCACAACTGAACTGAGAGAAGAGTTTTAAATAAACTAAAATCATTATTACATAATAGCAACTGACACAATCAATCACAACAGGAAATTGTGTAGATGTATGTTCTTTCTGCACTGCTGATGAAAGACCTCTCTCTTTTGTGTTGAAGGTATTGTGGGTTGCAAAAAATTTCAGGCAGGGTGCCACCTCAGATCAGAGCACGTGAGAAGCTTGTACTTCAGCTTTTTTTCGTCACATTTCTGACAATCTCCTATCTCCACCCTGCCTATATTCAAACTAAACTACACTATTAATCAAGGATCAATCACATAGCTTATCGATTTAGCAAATTCACGCCACAGCCCCAATGGCAATGTCTAAGCGTGGCTCTTGTAAGGCAATGCAGTAGTGTCCTCTATTCGATCACGTGTATTTTAGGCGCTCGCGACCGAATAAGAATGTCTTCTCACACACCTCATAGGCGATTTTCATTCCTTGAGACTGATAAGCTTGTTTGGAAGACTAGCGTTAACGAACAGAGTGTCATGTGGCCTTTTCCTGTTCCTTAAAAAAGATATGTTCTCTTGTTTTTTGTACATCTGAATGTGCAGTGCCAGAAATAACTTGATCACATGACAGACGATAGACCCATAGGGGGCACAGCACTATCGAGTTCATGTTCTTGTGGTCGGCCCCGAGAATACAGACCAGCCACACTCTCGGTGTACTCCATGTGACCGTTACATCATGATTTTAGCTCCCTACCAGTGTCCTCAATAGTAAATATCAAATTTAAATAGTTTCTTTAATAAAAAAGGTTTTTTCAGGTGTGTTTTTGTTGTGCACTGAAAATTAGAACAACATGTGTCTCGTACTCTGACAGATTCATCTCCACAAACCTGGTTTATCCTGCTGCTTGTTTCCATGCTCGACGTTGTTCAGACTATCTATTCCACAGTATGACATGACCTTTCCTAGCTCCATTGATACTATTCCAAATATAGTTTGAATTTTAGATTTACAGGACTCATGCATGTGTCAACCCCTATACTGTACCTTAAAATAATTATCAATATATTAAATGAATCCTTACGTATAATGTAACATATTATGCATCTGCTAGCTTATTCATAAGCGTTTTTGTTACCATACTTTACTTTTGTTTGGGTGGGGGGGGAGTTTAATGCCTTTGAAATTTAAGTACACTTCTCTTTCAGAATCTTTTTCTTTTACATAATACCAGTTAAACAACAATACAACAATAATCTTTTCTTAGGTTAGGCCACGTCCCACATTCCCTCGAGTTCTCCATTCTCCTCTGTACTTTTTCTTAGACGGCAGGACTTCTTCCTTCTATAAGAACTCCCATCGAGATATCAGCCGGTCACACCTATTTAAAACCAAAACAAATGAAGACACTCATGAGTCACTGATTCTGGCAGTTCATTATTTCCCATACACGCAGTGGGACGAGGCAAGAGGATATCAGGTGGTGTCACTGAGGAAACATCACCCGCCAATCCCAGAGCCTGCGGTCAGTAGTGTACGTTGAAAATGTTTGTCATTATCTACCCGTTTTGAGTGAGTCTTACCAAGCGTGTATACATGCTCGTCGAGTACGCCGGTTTAGCCGATCGTTGTGTTTTTTTTTTTGTTTTTTATGTATTTCTGGTTTGTGTTTTTCTTCTCGCGCAGTATTCCAATCATAGACTAGGATAAAGGGACATACGCTAACCCTGCTAGCTGTCACGTCACAGCAAATAGAATTGGAGCATGGTGCGTTCTTCCACTCCATCAACTGCTGGCTCCAGTTAACTTTACCATAGAAAAACGTGTTCCTAATCTCTGCATAACTGCGGCTGCTCATGCGCATTTTTTGTCCTTTTGGTCTCAAAATGTTTTGTATTACATCAGCTCTACATGAAGTTAGGATATTTTATATTCATTATTTGTGTTTTTGTAAATCAAAATATGACCCATTAAACCCAGACAAATCAGCCCGTCTTCCCCGGTCACAGCAACAGTTTCAATTTCATTCCTATTCACGAGAATTTTTGCGACGCGTCCACTCTGTGTTTAACCATGCGGTGTGGGGGGGCGGGGCATTTTCTTCATCAAGCTCGCTCTGGGCTGCATCTTTGGGTTGCTATGATACTCATGGGTTCAGAAATTCCCAATATGGAACTTGACTTCAACTTCACCGCATAGCTGCTCTCGCCTTGATGATAATTCATTTGGCTGGAGCTGAACCGCTATCGGTTGAAGGGGTCAGCAAACGGTTCCTTTTTCCACTTCCTTTACTACAGTCTCTGATCCTGGTGCGGTTTCACAGTATCGTGGATAACCAGTATTCTGGCTTATGTGGAAAAACCAGGAATTGGCGTTGCCGCGGGACTGGGTGTGTGATAGTCTGATGGTATTCTGCTGTACTGAGGCCATGTGCAACTCAAGTACAACTACAGTTAAATACAGTAGGACCTCATCCTTTCCAAAAACAACTCAACCTTCCATGTTTGTGGTTTTTTCTGCTCGCTTGACAAGATGTCGTGAGGGAGCTTCTAAATAATATGCCTTGTCCCAAAGCACCGTGATATTCACAGATTCTGCTGGAGCAGATCGTGGCTCAACTGGGTGAACTCTGACTGGCTGGTCCCTTTCCTTTGCCGCACAAGCACCAAGCTGACTTTCGTATAGCTTCCTTTGTAGGAAAATTTATTCTGGTGAGTACAACAAGGCTTCCCCAGTGTCGGGCAAAAGCCCAGCCACTTTCTGTGAATGACAACATTCATATTTGGCGACCCGCTTGTTACCCCTTGATGCTCTGGTGTTATCTAACATTCCAAGAAAGTGTCCTCCGGACGCCACAAAGAAATGCTGTCTGCTCAGAAGATTTTCAACATGTGGCCCTACAGATCTTGTGAGGCCAGATAGCTGAAACTCCCTTGCAGCGGCCCCAGTCCAGATCGTTCCTCTGTGTAGCATTTACTACTTACCAGAACTTCATCTCAAACTATTCCTCCATGGCCTGGGGCTGCTCTTGGACCTCCTCTGCTGGTGCCATAAGCATAAAATAAAATCCAAGTTGTTGACCCACAACCATCGGCAAACGTTGAGTTTCCATAAGTTTAAACTGTCCTTTTGGAAAAGGTCTGACTGGACAAGGACCCTAATGGGCAATTTGAGGACCTTAACACGTCCTTGGCACTCCAGTGGTACTGGCCCACGCAAGACCTTTCCCATCGTCCTGTCAACTGTTCACGTTGTGGTGGAATTTTAGTCACAGTCTCTGTCACAAGTTCAGGAGGGTGAGATAAGTGGTCTCGAACCAGTAGCTTGTTAACAGCACCGCTCCTTCTAACGCCCAGTATACTACAGTCCTTGAATCCCGGGTACTGAAGTGGTCTGTGTGGTGTGTGACATCCTAATCCTCCGTTGGGGAGTGGGTGTCACAGACTTGAAATAAGTGTATATTATAACTCTATAGTGCGGATGCTAAACATCGTCGTCGATAGACTCACGGTATGGCCGACTTTTTCCATTATACGTAACACCACCACCAATGTGCTCCGCATAGTAAAATTCAAACGGGCATTCAAAGTACTAGGCATTGGGCTCTTTAAATGTGTATAGTTCATTACGTGTATGGTAGCACATTAACCTTTAATTGTCCCTCGAAAATGACCAATCAGAAGCGCAGGTTCCGCCGCTGGATTCGCCCATGTTCAGCATTATTTGGATGCATCCAAGTAAAATACGAAGGGAATGTAGAAATAGATGTAGTTGTGTGAAAAAGGGCAGTACATGTTGATACTTCCCTTATAAATAAGTTTTTGGATGGTAAGAAAAGAAAAAAAATCTGATGACCGCTATAATGGTCTGTACATGTTCTCGGTCCTTTAAAGAGCCCACATGCCTCTCTGACGTCTGAGAATAAGAGCTTAAACATGGGTTGCACTCTACACGTTATGCTTGAGGTTCACGCTAAACAAACCAACGACAATACCAGGGCCCAGCACAAATATGTCGTGTCTACTCTTCATTAGTACGTCAGGGAAAGTTTATATGGGTATCCATATTAAAATGGATTTTTCAGCTGTTGTTATTTTATCACCCTTCATTGAACGGTCAAAGGCCGGCAAAGATATTGGAGGACAAAATACTGACATAGCATTCTATTGACTCCAGTATTTTCTTATTGGAGCACGCGCTGAACGTATTAATGGTAAGAAACGGCATTTTGATGATAGGATGACCTAAGGCCGAAGGGTGCTGTCGCGTGTACGTGGGGCAACCTCCAATATATGTTAGGTCCACTCACGCTCAATCAACAGGTAACTAGCAGAACTTCTCTGGAATTTGTGAGAAAGACCAGAGCTTTGCTATACGTTCCTGGAGTCACTTGTCTTCGTTGATTTAAATCAATGTGCAAGCAGTCCTTTGGTCGCACCCCAGCACTTGATACTTGCTGGAGTGACACGTTTGGGGGCTGATTTGATTCGGTCACTCCACACAACGAGCAATCACATCTCCGAAAAGTATACATACGCAAAATCTTAATAGCTAAGAGGAAAACTAAAACATAAGATAGATCAATATCACACTTTTTGACAGCGTGTCGCTCACAGTCCCTTTTGGTTTTGTGTGGGCAGTGCAGAGGACCCCATGAGTCAGAGTGGCCCCTGTCTGTGGACTTCGCTCACTTCAGAGCAGTCCCCGGCCCCCTTGAGCGCTTCAAACTGTGGCCCTGCTGCAGCCTACCAGCACGATGTGTATGTGCTTGGGGGCGCCCACTCCACCTGCCACCTGGGGACTTCTGGATGTACAACATTTCGTATAGCGGCCACTGATTCTCTTAATACATTTTTTCTTTAGTTAAATCTCTTAGCTTAATAATTTTGGACAGAAGAGATAAAACATGTTCAGTAATCAGGTGATGTTACAACACTTCCTGGTGTATGGGCAGACATCTTCCCCTGAAGGCAGTATTTTTTTGGGGCTACTGTTCTATCTGGTCCATGGTCAACTATTGATTAGACGTTTCTAAGGAGTTTAACGCTTTCCTTGTTCTTCCCACCTAGCCGTGTTTTTGTATCTGGAATCCGGGCCAAATAATAATACTAGACTCAAAAGATTTAGATCTCTCCCACAGCAGAGAAACACTTTACATTAGTTTGTTACCTAAAAGTGACAAAAGCTTCCCAAAAAAAAAAAAAAACTCGTCACCACAGAAAAAGTGTTGTCCAACTTGTGCGTTTGTCGGTGTCCGCTCCGGATCATCTCTACGACATCCTCAAAGGCACGTGGGGCGACCTGTTTCCGGAGCCCGGTTTCAAACATTGAGGTACCTATGTTTTCCTGTGCAGTGGGTGAATGAATGGACCGAGCTGAAACTGCACCAGTGAAGCTGCACCAAATCACTCGAGGTGAACATTTCTATGGTGCCCTGACGGTACAACCTGACATTTCTATACTCTACATGTTTGATAATTCAATAAATAACGCATACACACTACTAATCTAGTAATAATATAACAACAATTGCAACTAACTTATTTTGGTCATTTTTCTTGTACAGAATTGACGACTTAAAACACTTGTAACTGGAATTAATACATTTGCTTGCACCGTGTGTCAGCACCCTAATGAGCCGTGGTGATTTCAGGGCTTTTCGGTTCGTTTCGGAGCATGCTGGACAGCGCGTCTCCAGCCTCAGATTCCCTCTGGGGGGTCTTTGACATTAGTAGTGAAAAAAAAAAAACATGAAGCCCGTGCATTTTCTAACACACGTGCACAGCTTCTTCCACACGTCTGTCCCTCTTTACTGCTTCTGGAAAGAATCTGCTTAAAACCTAATTCTGGCTGTAGAAACATAATTACTGTACATCATCTCCCATATTTTACGAAAGTTTATGATTTAAATGTTTGCTACTTTTAACAACAAAGAATCAGCTCCTATGGCCAAATCAATGTCAATACGACAACAGACATAATCTAGTCAACACATAAGAAAATTGCCGTCTGCGTAAACTGTACAGTAGATATGTCAGAGTGGCTCGCATTTAGCTTCATACAGTACCGTAGCTAATGTGTGTTGGTAATATGTGACTGTGACAGCTAAGCTTCAAAGGCCTGAGTGGTTCAGGAATCTCTTAAGAATGTTTGTCAAACTTCCTCTGAATCCTCGTCCATAACACGCTCGCCAGTTGAATGTATGCTCCATGGTTGGCAATAAGATGGGTAGCATTGAACCGACCAACAAATCTTTAAGTAGTTGACCGCAATCGCTTGGTCCATACTGCACACACACTCCACGCACACTTCAGACTAAACCTGGACAAGACCATGACAAACAAAGTCGTACTCATCATGAGCTCAAACCAGACCAAACCAGGACAAGTGTGAACACGCCAATTAGGCTGGGCAAAAAAAAGCTATTAAATCAATTAATCACATTTTCAAAGTAAAACTGTTTGTTTGGAAGAAGATCGTTTTATTTCTCCACAATAAGGACTCCGCTCTCCAGTCACAGGGAGCATAGTGTTTAAAATGATGTGCTCCTCCTTCGTGTGGTTTTGCCCCTCAAGAGGAAGACGAAAAAAGCTTAGCGCGGGACACAGTGTGACCTGCTTTGAAATCCGGACTTCAAATTAAACGTTGCAAAGTGCAAAGTACGTGCTTTTGCTCCACATCAGCTACATTTTATTGCAGCCCTCACACTGTCATGTTCCGTGGTTTTTTTTTATCTCATTCACAAATATGGAGATTCGTTCCCCCATTGGCTGGTTAAATTAAATCACTTTGTCATACTTCATGCCTGTTTTTAAGCTTTTAGACTTTTCCTACTTTTTTATTGTCTAATGTCACCTTTGTGTTTTGTTTTTTAGTGAGACAGAAGTGTTACATGCGTGGAAGTCCCCACAGGTACAATGATTCTTCTCAGCTCCCATCATGTACTTTATTAAACATTATAAGTATATGATCTGTTTTAAATGTTTAGTTCATTCTTGATTTAGTGAAATTAATTATTAATGATTTTAAACTTTTATGGGTTCATATCTCTCTAATTCTCATTAAATAATACTTAGAACTGTAATATGGAGTGATTTTGTGTGTGTGATGTAGGCAGAGAGCCCGTCCAACATGGAAGGGCCCACAGTGCGGTTGTGATTGAGTCGCCAATGCTGGTGCTATGGAGGTTACATAACTCTGAAAGGATCCTCTTCATGAGTTTCGGCCTGGATGTTTCGTCTTGAGTAAGCACAATACAGCTTTTTTAATTGTCATGTAGAATGTATTACTTTTAAGAGTTGGTTAATCATAACTTTGCCCCTTCCTGCCCCCCCCCTTGAACAACGTGTCTACAGCCATAGCATTAATGGGCATAAGCCCTGAGCCTGTTCATCTTTCAATAAATAATGAAATTAGTTCACTTCTCAGGACAGCCAAAATAAAAAACCTTGCGACAAAGAAGATATTTTTGGATGATATATTTACTTTCACATTTTTATTATTTTTTTCTTTTTTGTTTTTTTTTTTTTTCACTGTTCCAAGTGTTCATTTTAAAATTTCATGTCTGTTTTTTTTATTAAATTATTTTCTTACCTAAAAAGAAGCAGACAGATCAAGAGTCTGTGTGTAGAGATCACTTTATTTGGCTCCTTTCTCTGATTTATTTTATCCGATTGTTTTTTACATTCATACTTATTAGCACCTAGTCATTTAGTGATTTAATCCGTCGTTGATTGACCAATTTTGATTAGTTTACTATTATTTTCTTGAAGGATTTTATATGGGACAGCGCAGAAAGAAAAGCCCGTTAGGAGTGAGTTAGCTGAATATGTGGTATTTTCGGTATATGTCAACAACTTAAATTTGCATTATACAAAATACATTGTTTTCTAGTACTTATTTCTGTTCTGCATCAATAGTATTTGTTTTTGCGATCATAACGTCTCCGACAGGTTGGAGTGTTTTATGCGTGCAGTCGCCCCCATTTTAACTGTCGACAAATTGACGGAGACCGGACATGATCTTTAGGTCAACCTAAGAAGTTTTTTTAGATCGACTACTAGCCCTAAATCCACCCCCCATGAACTGTTAAGTTTACATGGTGGAGCAGATCTCTTGTGTAGTAAACATGTTTTTGTCACACATGGGCTTCCATACTTCCATGGGTGTCCCGCTGTGTCCTGCTTCCCAGACCTCATTAGGCCCAGGGCCCCGTCACGTCACAAGCTCCTCATTCGCACTAGCCTTCCTATCATGCTTGCATGTAGCCTGTTACGAGGGTCGGGCTATTTAAGGACTGCAGTGACACCAAGAGATACTTCGTTGATGTGGTCACTACCTGCAGCACCACACGTGGAGCCTCCTCATATACCAAGTTAGAGTGCACTATCTGTTTGTTTCTTTATCATGATTGTTTTCTGCTAACTTTAAAACAGGGACAGTGTCATATTAAGAGCATGGTTTGTGCATCTAATTGGTGTGCAAATAATCCGTCAGTTTTCTACCATGTCATATACTCCAACTATTGTTCTTTAATGTGCGTCCTCCATCAAAAACATGCCATACAAGAGGTAGTAATGGGCCATGCATGTTTCAAGTAATTTAGCAAATCTCTCCTAGGGCCCCTATTCGATGACCCCTCCTTATGTCAGTTAGCACTGTAAGATTCTGCCCAAAACTCCAGGACTTGCAGTTAAGTCTAGTTAGAATACTTAATTTCCAAACCTGCACATAATTCACATAACCACATTAACAGTACAGACCCAACAAACACACACATGCATCATTTGAAAGAGGAAGGATGAAGCAAAAACTTTATACAGTCCACCTCGCTTATGCGGCCCCAAGCAAGCCATAAAATCTGTATGACCAACACATAATCAGTACTTCAGACTTACAGAATTATACATGACAGATTCAAACAAGAGCACCACTCCATTCACGCCTCCAGGGCCCTACACGTCCCCCCGACATTCACGTTCTGTGCTGAGGGCATCAGCTCTTGCCCTTCTCTCCCGTAGATATTTTGTCCATCATTTTGTTTAAAACTGAACCAGGGTCCTACTAAACTTGAAATCCTTTGTTTTGTTAAGTAGACCGTTTGCCTAACTGACTTAACGGCGACACACTGAGATGCACATTGATTTTAAACTAGTTCTAAAGTCAGGTTGGATATAGCTATTTTTATGACCTCTCTAAAGTCTGTAGTTATGATTGAGCTGGAAGAGAAGTTAATAGACCCCCCTGACTTATTTGAGCATTTTTAAGTTTTACCAGTATCCTATAGTTTTTTAAATCTGATATTTTGGTTGCACAGTGAATTAAGTTCCTCCCGCAACTCAAGCAATATTGTAAATAAAACATAACAGATTAGACACTCGATCATCACCTCCCACTACATTTTAGCAGCGTTTTATCTGCCAATAATGGTAGATGAGGTTTCCAGGATTTTTTCTGCATCTGTTACTCTCCAACACAAAAAGTAGTTGTTCAACTCTTTCGCAAACTTATTTTAGCAATGGTTATTGGAATGGGATGTAACTGTTACCATTTACAAATAAAAGAGTTTGTTTTGTCTTTTTCTTCTCCTTGTAATTTATTTTTTCCCTCAAGATCACAGTTTGTGACAAAAGCTGCTTCAAATCATGCGCTTGCCCATACATGTACTTACATCAATCAGCACACATCAAGTACAAATTATCATTAGCTGTAGAAATGTACAATTTCATATAATGTAGCCTATGAATAATGTATTCCCACCATATGGAGCCTTGAGGTACCCACGCTCGTTATGTACCCTAAACCGTTGATCTGCTGGTTGATCAATGTACATTTGTCGTCGTCTTAACCTGACAATAGCTCTGTAAACATTTTTGTCACAACCTCTAAGGCCATAGATCTTCCTCATTTATTTCTTAAAAGATGGTGATCAGTGGTGTCAAAGCCATTTGAAAAAAAGGTCTGTAAAAATTGAAAATCACAAATGCTGAGTTTTAATGATTGATGTGGATCTATTTTGTCACAAATCCGTATTTTGGCTATCAGATAGGAACTTATGTCAATCATCATTTTGAGTATTTTGGAAAACTGGGTGGAGGGAACGGTGGTGACAATGGGATAATTTTGAATGTTTTCATTCTGTTAGCAGAAAATGGTCTAACAGAAGATCAATTGGCAGATATATACTCTACAGAAACTTCTGGGAAACTAAAATGCCAGAGTGGGCGTTTCTGTCCTGATGAGGATTTGAGCATTTTTATATCACACTCACCTACTTTCGGTCCATGCTAACTTTTAACAAACTGCATTTATGTATGGATTGAGTCTTGTGCAGATCTGCCTGTATCTGTCTAACATGCCACCGTGTATCTGGTTGCAGACTCTGGCCCCTCTAAACTGGTGGACACAGTGCAGTGAACTACAAAGACTGCCACTGCCTAGTCTGTCCGGCAGAGATGTGAGAGCCAGGAACTCACCTTCAGCCACTGTCTTTTGTGATGGTACAACTTCTTCTCCCAATCCTGGAACCAAATCACCACTCTACACGGCTCCGGACCATCCGCACAAAGTTCACCACGGCTGTGTCGTGGAATGGGCCCGAGCTACTGCGTTCAATATGAAAAAATCACCTTAAACTCAGAAAGTCAAATTAACGCTAAAAACAACTAGACACTTCAAACAATAAGTGCTTCCCGCGACCCAAACTCAGCCCTTTTTTGGGCTCGGAGAATGCCGATCGAAACTCCAATATTGTTGACCGCAGCAAAAAAGTAGTTCCCCGGAACAATTACCAAAGGAGTGGGAGAAGGACTGTTTGACTTTCGAAAATAAAGCGTTTAGGAAACAGAACCGTGAGTTTTGAAAAGGAACTGGACAGAGACATATAAGCGCGAATCTTCCAGACATGTTGCTGGTGAGCGGAGGAAGGCCATGCACTCTGGCACAAGCCTATATCTGTGTGGCAAATGACGCTGACAGACTCCTAGCGAAACAATAGTTTATTTCACGGTGGGAACAGGGAAAACAAAAATTATGTTGATTTAAAGGAACACATATTATTGCAAAAACTGACTTTGTTAAAAAAAAGTTTTAACCATGGTTATAACTAGGAATGGTTTTAACGCCAATTGATGAATCTGGAGGATTTCTGAGTAATCTGTAGTGGTAAGTTATGTCCCAGATAAATACATTTTTTATCATTTTTTTATAAGCGAAAGGTTATTTTGTAGACTTCCACATAATGTAACATAAATTTGGTCCTTCCTTACAGATTTTAAAAGCTTTATATTGGTACAACCGCAAATATCAGTTATCGGCCACAGCCGCCAGCCAAATAATGGATATTTGTTTTTTAAAAAAAAAATTCATAATGTGACCATGCCCTCGTTATAACATTGTTCCCCTCAGCTAAAACAGAACCTGACGTTGTATTTAGCTTCGTTCACGCTACAGAGTGTGTCATGGTCTCCCTTAGCCTCTGAGCCATCATAACTTTTTATTAGCTGGTATATTAAGTTCTTACAAGCACAAGTAGAACATGTTAAAGACAGTTTAAAAAGAGTGCATAACACGTGTTTTCTTTAATTTCAATTGAATTTTTACAACCAAAGATTTCAAACTCAACTGCTGTCACAATCCACAAATGCAAAGATTTATAATTTTTTTGTGTTTTTTTTTGTTTTTTAATGAAGCACTGTTTACAAAAATTGCTATTTCGACCACAAAAACACACATTTTTTGTTGTGCAGCATAAAAAAATTGAAATAGTATAATTGTTTTTTAGCATTTGTTTTTAAGTTTACAATTTTATTCAGTTACTTTCGCCTTTTCTGTAAAAGAACAGTTATATTTTCACAGTTACTAATATTTACTGAAATTGTGACAATATATTTTACTTTTCATGTTTACTGTGAAGTCAGCACTCTGTATATGTATTACACATATTTAATGTGCACCAGTGTACAATGTTGTTTAAAGTCTTGATAACAGAAAGCTATAATAGAGAATTCATACTTTTGATTGTGTGTGTTACTTTAACTTAATGTGTTAACGTATTTAAACTTGCAGAAAAATTAGATGGACACTGGTTCAAGGTGATATAAATTGTCCAATTTTCAGCTACGCACGGTGAGAAGTGGTTGTTTATTTTGTGTTGCAAGTGCGCATCAATACCACACTAGCATGGAGCCATAGGTCAATTAGTAGGTTTTTTTTTTTTTACATGTGTGGTTTTCATTTAAATTTCAATTCTATGTACTTTTTATGCCTATTACAGGAAACAATACTGTAAGAGGCCTAAAAGTACGATATATGTTACACAGTAGTATAGTTGCAGAGTGGTTGTGCTTTTTTCTTCGCACTATGCATCTAGTTACTCTTGATGTGCTCGCTTAGTAGTATAGAGTGAAGCTATACTTTTAGTTATATCTTCACTCATATACTACCAGTAAGGAGGAAGCGGCAAGAAACAGTTTGCACAAATGTTTTAACAGGCTGCATTAAGTAGCTGAAAGAGGTCCATTCTTCCTGCAAAAGAACATGATTTCTTTTCTCCCTTTTGCGGTCTCAGATGACATTTTTAACATAGTTTGACTGAGGTCGTTCTTCTGATTTTAAAAACATCCAACATGAATTAACTGTTATGTCAGGAAGTAAACTAAATGCGGGTGTACAAAAGCATGTATTCACACTACAACTTTTCAGTAACTATACAGATTACAGTTACTCTTTCCTGTCTTTATTCAGTACATAATCCACTTTCCTAAAATCTAAGGAATACTATGCAGAACTTAATCATGCTATTTAAGAAAGAACACAGAAGTTAAGCAGTATTCCCTTCTCAAATTAGTGAATAAATAGAGCATTGACAAACCAGGCCGCTCTAATCCTAATATCACATTTTTGACACTATTATTATAATGCGTATAACTTATAAGTGAAAGTATCAGAAAAACCAATATCCGATGTAACAAGATCCATTTTACAACAGAGATATTCAGTAGTTTGTCACTAAATACATTGACGTATGACTGTGAAGTGCATGCGCTTTAACTACATATCATGGACCCACTCAACAAATCCGCTACAATAATATTATTTGACGTGCTCCAACTTAATTCATATATATATAATATTGTTTTCTGTATTGGTTTATATTTTTTTTACTTTTTTTTTTTTTTTTTTCATTTTGCTATTTAGCTTATCCCAAAATTATTTTCATAAAAACAAACACGTTCACAAAACTGTATTGGTTTTCATTTTTAACTGCAATGACTCGACTTGAACACTAGGATGGCATAAGTTACTACAAGATTCACAGCGTGGCTCGCCCATATTCCATTCTGCGTCTCAGGACACACTTCAAGTCATTATTTTTGAAGAATCACTTGGTTTATGATAGAAATATACTAGCAAAAAACGTAACGTTAAGAGACGAGCCGATTTTTACTGTCCGTTAATCAACGTGAATAGCGTGTGCGCTGCGCCAACGGTGACAAATCCACGTAAACACAAATCTAGTACTTAGTGTCATATATGGAAGCTGATGTAGAATCAAACAAGTCTGAACATAAGTTTGGGTCAATCTGGGAACACTTTGGTGATTCACTGCGCTTTTTGGAAATCCAATGGCGCACGAACACACAAGCGCCACTTTTGTCAGCGCGCCAACACTTGCGGCTACCTGACGTTTCATCACCCTGCGCGGTTTTTTTTTTTGGAACAATAACTCCACTAACATTTTCACACGAGGCCAGGGGTCGTCGCGGGCTGATGCTGCGTGTGTGAGCACATACGGGTAGTGGTGTTGTAAGTAGGTCGTGCTGTATTTCGCTCAGTCTAATCCCTTGCGTCAGTTTTGGTGGAATTCCCCACGGTGGTTTTGACATCCGGTTATAAAAACTTTGGCGGTCGCGCGACCCTGTTGGTCGTGATTGCATAGGGGTCCTCGCCAAGTGCGCAGAGGGAAGGCAGAGAAGAGGCAGAGGCCAAGCAGACAGCGCGAGTGGATACACGTACAGACATCTTGATTAACAAGACGCACAGTGCTGGCCCATTTAAAACGCACCCGGAGTTTACTCCAGCGAGTGCTGGGATCATCAGCTCCCACGTGTGGGGGTTTGGAATGGGGAGGAGAGCGGCACCAGGCGAGTTTTGGAACCCAAGTGTTCATATCACTGTGTGTCCCGTTTTTAGTGTTTGGGCCAGTTTGTAACGCGTCTTTTCCTCAGACTGTCTTCCCCTTGTCGTGACTTGGACTGAATGCTGATATGACACAAACGCGCCCACGATACACAGAGAACTTTTTTTGGAGTTTTTCTGGAGTTAACTGACGCGCGGAGTATTGTGTATTGTCTTGACGCCAATCCTGGTGACAGTTGTTGGGACATTTAAAGAGCAAAATAAAAAGTGATTGTCTTAGTGGATTGTGGTTCTTGGAGAAGTTTTTGCCTTACGTTGATAATCCGTGCGGTGGATCTGTAGAGAGAAGCAAGGCTGTCCACCGTTGGCGTTTGTGCTGTTTGGTGGCGGTCGTTGTGCGTCGTGGTGACCGGACTCGCGAGCACAGAGAGCCCCCAGCCTCCTCTCATCTTCTTCTCTTTCTTTCTTCTTCTTCTTCTTCCTCGTCTTTCATCGCCCTCTTCACCCCAAGAATCGTGGGCGTTACTCGCGGCCTGAAGAGCGCCGGACCATCGGTGGACGAGTAAACGTGGACTTTGTGGAGGCCAGGGAAGAGGCACAGCCTGAACCGGCTTCCAGATGAGAGAGAGACCCAACATTGACGCCACTCCCCATCCCCAAGGCAGTCCATTGGTGCGGCGCGACGGAGGCTGCAGCGCGGGAAAGTGCGCGTTGAGTTACGGCGCGGGTGGAGATCCCCCATATTTGAAGGGACACGCTGGCCTTCAACCAACGAGGTGCAGGCGCGGGACCTCGGAGATTCATCAGTTTCGGCCTCCGAATCCTGTAATAATCTATTATTCATTAAGTCGCGTCGTTCATAGCGGTTGATACCCCACGCTGAAACCGCTCATCTCTTTTTTGACCTCGCTGTATCCTCCATAAGCGTTTGGCACAAGACAGGGATTATATGGTAATATAATGCCAAAGGTAGGAACAGTGAGCCGTTTCACCGTTGGTTTACGCACTGGAATTGCGCATGGCTCCCTATACGCAGTCCAAACCCCAAAAGGTCCACCGCCATTAATATGGAGTCAAAGGATGTCAAAACACAGTCCTATGTTTTACACTAGTATGTTGTGCATTCATAGTCACTAGAGATGTATGGCGCATGTAATGTACGGTCGGGTTAGGAATAAGACAAGAAATGGTATAAACTAAATGCTAAGAAAATGGACTAGTTTATGTAACTCTTCTGATATGGCATTAAATTATGGCAAAGCAAGCATGGCTATACGAATGAGTCAATCTGAGTCTGAGTGGCCAAGAAACGTACAGTATTATTCAGTATTATTACAATAGACTATTATGGATAGTATAATTTGCCATTCTATAGGAACAAAGACAGATTAGATCAGCTAGGAAAAACAAATCAGTACTTTACATCAGTGCCTATACAGAAGTTGTTTCCATTTTTTGCTTCTTTCCACTGTACATCTACATTTACAAACCGATTTTCAGTCCCATGTTTTTTTTGTCTTTTTCATGCCACATTCCACTTCAATGTAGGGATGGCTCTTGCTCTTGCTTGGCCATCAATTGACAATCAAGCTTTCTATACACAAAAACTACAGGTTCAAGGGCTCCAAGGGTCCTGCTGCATAGTCAACAATATGACTATTAGATCAGTCTTAGCCCAGTTTGTTTAAAAGAGATAGGCGATTTGTCACGTGTAGACTTTTGACATTTTAGAGGAAGGAGTAATTGTACTCTTAGGATTAGTCATTCGATGGGGCACTTTGTTACCATGGCAACAGGCAATCAAACGTTACCCACCATAAACAACAGCTAATCCGCCAGATGAACTAGACCCGCAATATGCTAGTGTATGCCCACGTTAAGTCTTTTTCCATCAAAAAACAGCTCAAGTGCCAAGTGCTCGGCCTGCCCCCCAAAAGGTGCAGATGTTAGCCTTCAAAAGTTTGGATTAGTATTTTAGGCAGACCAGTGTTGGAAAAATGAACCAAAAACTGTCATTTTATAGTTTAAAGCATTGAGCAAAGCAGTTACTAAGTTTCCGCACTGTGATGTAAAAACTAGGGCGATTTTTGGGCACACCCTTCAACAACAGAACAAGTTTTAAGTAAATTAACACTTAGTCAACTTACAAAGCTTAAATTAGTTGCTGAGTTGAATACAAAAACCTGACCTAAGCCCACTTAAGAGAGGTCTAAGTGAGGGTAATTGATATTTTGCATATAGCCTAAGGTACTCGGTGCACTGCCAAGTATTTTTTATAAGCCCTAGATTTAGTACAATGTCGCTTCAATACACAACTTTTCCAGTATGTACTTTTGCCTATGTCGACCCATGGCGTAGTAATTGGACTTTGAGAGGGCGTGGACATAAAAGGTTCCACCAAGTAACTGTTCTGGTTGGGTTCTGCCACCTACTTGCCTCCATGAGATGTTATAGTCTTTAGATAAATGTCCAACAGGTATGGGTATTAAAGCCAATGATCTTTGAAGAGGTGACCCTGCCTCAGACAACAATTCATGCCATGCTCAAGGTATTTTTGAGCTATAAAAACTCCTGCGTTGCAAGTAGGCAATTAGAAAGAGATTGTTAGAGATTTTAATGGTAGTAGTTGCAGTTGTTGGTTCCAGGTAAAAGGTTAAATAATGAGTACCAGTTTGTAGTAGGTATTTGCAATTTTGAAAACTTTGAAGGGCTTTTCCCAATATGCTTACAAAGTAAGGCTACATATACCTCTATTAGCCAGACAAAGTCAATGATCCTGAAGAATGCCCTTAACCTACGGCGAAAACTGTATCACATATGTTCACTCTAACTTTAGATGGATTTCAGAGAATGTGCAGTATACCGTATTTTCGCCCATGTCTCTCTTCATTTCATCATTGTCTACATTATGGCGGGGCATTGGGAATATACTCAAAAGCTGCAGAAGAGTGCATTGATAAAGGAGTCTCCATTTAGAGTCGTTCCCAATGTCAATATGTCTATTTATTCTTGTGACTGAAAGTGAATTTTGAAGCGCACTCTGGAGCCACGTCTGCGCAGTGTAGCGACAGGGACTCCCCTCGTGCTGTTTATCAGGAGATGTAAGCTGACTTATCGCTGTGAATCACTCGGTTAACATGTCAGCATGCATAACTGTAAGTTTTCACATAGCTAGCAAGATTAGGCAGCACCAGCAATCTTCAGACACTTTGTTAACATCTTTGCAGGCTGTCCGTAACAAAATGGTAGGGCCTGCGGACAATTTAGTATAATTTAAACTTTTATGATCATTTTTATTATTAAATTTAAGCAGCAGCAACATGTAATTTTTTTGGTGGGGTGTCCGTTGGCCATGGAGATTTAAGCACAATATGCAATGTTCCCAGGGTATAAGCATTTGCGACTTATTTGTATTGCTTCAAAAAACTACCTTGGAAAAAATCATCTTACTGTGAACTGGCTCGCCTCGATTTTCCACGGATCTGATCTGTCATGCTTTGCACCTAAAAAGTGCTCGAAATTCTCACGGAGGATTCCCCTGATTATCACTCTTTCTCCGGCATAATCAGTTTCATATCCACTCTGGGACCATCTCGGCAAAGCAAAACCAGCAAATGGCAGATAAGAAGAAGAAAGTAACATTATTGCCCGTTAAAAATAGTAAAAAAAGAAGATGTGGTTTTAGTAAGTTGTAATAATCAACCGTCGCATTATTGCTTCGCGTACAATGTTTACTTGCGTGACAAAACTAACTCACTTTCTAAAATATTAACATCTGGCGGGAGGGGGTTGGAATCATTATTAACTGAAAAAAGGCTGCTTGGGCGCTTGCCAATCTGCCAATGCGTAATAACAAAGTCTCGATCAAGATTACGCAATGACACCGTTGGCCTCCACGGAATTATCCTGGAGCTAATTGGTTTACTTGTCACATCGTATAATTATCGAAATAAAAATGGGCTTGGGTCCTCCTTTTTCCTTCGTGAAAGTGACATGCCCAAATTTGGCGCTTGAAACCCCTTGCGAATTATGAAATAAATTATTGCTGTTACTTCTATATTGTATTTGTGTTGATAATCAAATCCCGTGGACGATTCCTTAGTCTTGGGCTCCAGCAGTCTATTTGAAACAACTAGCCGCTTAGATTACGAGTACAGGGTTTAGGATAATTTTGTCTAGGAATGTATTAAAACTTCTAGGAGCACAGGCGTACCAATCTGGCAGGTTAATCATGCCCCAAGTGGAGACAAAGGAACCAGTTTATGAGAGAGTCGATACTCCAATACCAATTCTGCACACTTAAGAACACACAATGGTCTTTTCAAAAACTAAATCCTGGTGTTTTATTTTACACCTAAACAGGGGTCCTTGTATCTGTGTGACCCTTTTAAGTCGTCCAGATAAGGTCCACAGTGTCCAATGGGCGTATACTAGGCAGGTGTCTTCATTGCTAAAAACATATCAAGACAAGGTTCATGTTCTGTCCTGGGAATGGGTGACTTTTTTCACTACGCTATACTTGATACAAATGGGGGGTTTTATCCAGCTTCGATACTAGTTTTGACTGGATTCTCAAGGACTGCTCACTCCATTCGCTTAAATCTTGTCTTGGACAGACAGTGCTCTGTATTGTCATGCGTTTTCTTCACAGCAAACTCTATATGGTTCTCCATTTGAGGTGTATGAAAGGCCCTAATCCATAGCTCAGTTTCAGCAGCCCCAGCGCTAAAGCCTCGTTGAGGCAGCAGAGGCACAGGTGATAAGGTGGTTGAGTTGAGATTGTAATTGGGGTTTTTATCCTAAAGCCAGTCACGTTTAAAATCCTCTAGTTTCCATTAGATTTTGAAAACAAAAATCAAAAGAAACGAAAGGAAGAGTCCTTAAATTACCCCCGTTTGTGTTGTGTAGGGGCAGTAAAAGAGAACCTCTGAATCCAATTTCAGCACTAAAGCTGATGCTCGCACTCAATACTCCACATGTAGTAAGCCCTCTTTTTAAATACACACAAAGTCCCTCAATTGGCCATTTATCCCTGGGGCGATACGAATGTGTATCTAACTCATTTCTCCGAAGGTTCCAAAGGAGAGCACCCGTTTCCTCTCCGCTTCTCCCCACCCACGCCCTGCACCCCCACTCACCGAAACACCATCATACACTCCACAAAGTCCAAATATTGCTCAACTTGTACACAACACTGTTAGTCTAACAGGATGAAAACATCACCATTAAACAGACAACAGAAATAGGATGTCCTTCAAATACAACTCATGGGTCAGCGCCCTGTGTTCTCTACGACCCCGCGGGTACAGGTTTAGCCTGAATTGGGCCCACAAGCTCCTGCCTTCCAAATGGGAATGATCGAGACGCCACTCATTGACAGTGGTGAACAAAAGGACAGGCAATTATTAGAAAAGAGCACTATTCGTTTCACACTGAAGCCGACCATGGTCAACGTAAAGGCTGGTAAGAAGCTAGGCAAACAAAAGAAAATGTGCAGAATAATGCATGAGGATTTGGAGCGGGGTTGGCAAGGGGGGGGATGAGGTCCGGGCGATGGGCATGGTGTGTGCTGTGGGATGATCAGGCGGATGGCATGGGTGGAGGTAGCTTAATTGTGATGTGTTTTGCCCATATTGCTCTCGCGATTTCTTGTGTAGCCGACGCTGACAATTGGCGTGGCTCTGTGTGAAGGTTTCGTCGGGGCTGGTCTTTGCTGCTTATTCTCTCCTTCTGTGCGTCATTCTTCCTCAAACCTTTGCACCTTTGTGCAGTATTGTACCAGGGAGCTGGTCTATGGATCCCCTGCGTCCCTTAGACCCCCGTCTGCCTCTGGCCAGCCTGGCCTTCTGCCCTTCCCCACCCTCTGCAACCCTCAGCGAGAGCGACACCCTGCCAGTCGGGGCATCGCTGATCACAGGAGGACCCAGCAAGCTCTCAATGAGCCGGGCAGCTTGTAGCCCAAAGCACCATTGTCCACAGCCAAGGACAAAGATGGCATGGGGTCTCCTACGTCCACAGTCTTACATACACAGGACAGCATGTGAAGTCCTTGGAAGATATTACCAACCATTTTGGATTCAGTTTTTCGTTCGGTTCCCCACTGTAAATCCCTGTAAACATAGTCGCCTTTGTGTCTGGCTGGCAATATGGACCATTCCCTTATTTCTCAGTATTTATTGTTCATCCCACATTGGGCTCACAACAGTCACGAACTAAATTCACACATACAGTCAGACTACTAAGGGAAACCTGGCTTTTTCCAAGCTACACGAAACTTCAGATAAGTGTGTTCTTTTTTTACTATGGCCAAGGACAGTGACAAGGACACAGACTTCTCTTCTCTCTTCTCCATCTTTTCAGAATTTCTTTGTTAAATGGGCTTTCTTCTCAAACGGAGACAGTCAAAGCTTTAAACAAAGTAGTAAACATTTTGCACGATAAGTTCATTGGATACAGTGATACATGTTCACTCTGTCTTATTTCGTTGTGAAACGTTGTATTATTCCTGTGTTCATTCAGACCCTGAATGTGCTACATCCTCACTGATCATGCGTATTTGAAATTTCTTGGACTTTGATTTCATATTCGCTGTCAGTACAAAATAACAGGGATTGGATGATGAACTCTTTGTCAAGGACATTAAAAAAACATTTAATACCAATAGAAATTTAGTTCAGTCATAGCAATTTACATATTGAGTACATAATAGTATTAGTACTACCATGGCGACTGTTCATTGGGAAGCCCTTTAGGACTGTACGTTATCCTTCTCACTGTGCCCTCTTTTGCAAGTAGCTGCAAGCTGGGCCTAACCCCCCGTATCTTTGTTAAAGGTTAACTTTGTAAGTTGTTCTGGTGAGGACTTTCGCTATCTGCTCCATGGAGATGTATTTTGGCCCAAATATTTCAAAGAATGATCTAAACCAGGGGTGTCCAAACTCTTTCCTCATTAACGGGCCCACATATAAAAACACACAGACTAAAACTAAGGGCTTGATTGAGGGTCAATCATAGACTGGTCACCAATACAGTGTAATACTTCAAATCTGCGTCTTATTATTACAATTCTAGACTGATCTTTATTCATGCTCACATCCTCAATGAGACACATAAATATTTGATATGGCCTTTGTTAAAGTAGATTTTCAAATATATACAGTAAAAAGTAATGTTAAGGTAATATGAGCCAATTCACCTGGAAGCTTGAAGGCCAAGAAAAACTGGTTTGAGGGCCGCACATTTGGCCCCTGGGCCACAGTTTGGGCATGCCTGGTCTAAACCTATCTTTTATTTTATTACAAATGATTTTTATTGCTCACAAATACCCTTGAGAAACAAATCAAATTATCCCGAAGTATGTCGCCTTTCACAGATCTTACTTGTACTTGACCTAATGAAGACAGACATTTTTAATGCCCATTGTAGAACATTTCAGACAAAACAATAGCATCTCAATGTAGAAGTTTAGCGAACCTTCCACCAGAGAAGTGGCTTAATGCACCTTTTAAGCTCTAACCTTACAAAGATTTTTCTTTTTCACAGTAGAACACACTGAATGCTTCAGGTCACTAGCTTTCCGCCTTGTCACCAGTTCAAACTATAGGCAAGGTTAGTCAAAGGTTGAAGCCAATTAAGCTCTCAGTATAGTATTAGTAATTTACCACCACTCTCATCCCTGGCATCACACTCTGTTTGTTTAGCCAGCGCGTAATGTATCGGTTAAGGGGTTTACCGGCGGGTCAGCTTGCGTTCCTGAGTCTCGGGGTTAACCGTCCGTGCTTGGTTTCTGCGCCGGCCTCCTTATCACCGCCACGGCACAACAGCCAAGCGGTAAGGTCTGCCAAACTGCCCCCTGGCGCAGGTGAGGGAAGGCCAATGCCAATCTCCTTCTCTCCCTGACATGCTCCCCTGGGTGCTCTGCGGAGGTATTCGTACCACAGGATGTCCCCGTACGCACAGTTTACGCGGAGCCGCGCCACCTATTGACGGGCCAGAGCGACCTCAAAGAAAAAGGAGAGGAAAAAAAAAAAAAAAACCCAGATCCAATGGAGAAGTTTAGATTTGCTCGTCTTGATTGTGGGGCGTTCGGCAGGCCGACCGTAGTGGTCTGAACCCCACGGAAGAATGATCCCAGATGCTGGAATAGGGCTTGATTATGGTAGGTCATCGACTGGTGGTCCGTTGGTTAGTTTACCCTCGGGACACCAGTCTTTCACACGAGGAGCTGTCAATCGTGGCACCCGTGGAATCGCGCACCAAGCATTTATTCCACATTCAAGCCACAAGTGTGCGTCCCGGGGCTTCAATAGCATTGGCTGCCTCTGTTTATAGCGAATGGCAGCATCATGATTTATGCAGCTTATTAAAATTGCCCCCCCCATAGTAAAAAAAAAAAAAAAAAAAAAAAAAAACTATGGCAAATGAGCACCTTTGATCGGGCAGGAAGAAAGCTATTGACGCTATTTGAAGGCTCTATCAGATTCTTCTTTGCAGGTTGACTCACCCCATTTGGTGTGCTTACGAGTGAAAACACAAAGGATCTTTAGAGAGGGTTGCTATGTTGATATCCATGCAATAGCGTTCATAGAATAGCGGTTGCAGGATTTACGCAATGGCTAATAGCTTATTTGCTAATCCTATATTGGACTAGCTGCAGAGTGGATCCACTTCAAAAAGTTATATCCATCAAGTTAAAGGTATTGTCGTTGGCGTTAATACCTCTCTACACACTACTGAAGGGTTTTAGAAATAGATGATATACCTATATAGGCTCGCTCTTGAACCGTGTATTGATATCGTATTTAGAGTTGAAGCATGTGTTATATGGTTTAAAAATTTTCCTCCCGTATTGATTATTGATTGGCAACTTGAATACCATTTTGCAGTCAAAGTACGCAATAATTCTTTCGTTTAATACGTCTTCTACACACATCTTGCTCGTTCAGTGCAATTACGTACTTGCGTATGAGGAGTTTGTTGCGTTTCATATTGCTGTAT
The DNA here is from genome assembly GCA_019594935.1 of Periophthalmus modestus. NCBI lineage: Eukaryota > Metazoa > Chordata > Actinopteri > Gobiiformes > Gobiidae > Periophthalmus > Periophthalmus modestus. The sequence goes on from JAIEZT010000567.1 coordinate 27,065, forward strand.
ATCAAAAGATTTATCAAAGGCTTTTCAGTTTTTCAGTCATAAACTCAAAGAACTCTTATCGTGGAAAAAATGCAGCCTTCTACCATAATCCTGTTCTTCGAAATCGTAAGTTTTAGAGCGTAGAGTAGGTCATTTGGTGCTTTTGAAAACTGGCGCCAGACGTAAGCAGAAGCATATTTGTTGTTTTGGCTGTACCATGCATGTAAAATCATTTCACAATGCCTGTCTCAGCGGTGTAATATATGCAACGCTAAAGCCATGTTTTAAGATGCATACAGTTAAAATGATTTCTTTCAATGCACTAAGAGGAGAGGTTACTTCTGTTCTTTGAAAACCCTAAAATAGTGGGACGCATTACCGTAACATTCTTGCTCGTTGTGTAAATAGCTTATACGTCACGTCTGGTCTCTTTTCCGTGCCACGCTTCACCTCAGCTCACGTCGAAACCATTGATCGCCAAAACCACGGCGTACCCGCGCCCTTGCTCTGCCCGTCCTGTCCCGCTCCGTGTGGTCTTGTCGACAGCAGCGTGTTTGAGTAATGATTCTTGGGAGGTGCTTTTGTCTCTTCCTTGACTGCTTCTTACGGCCTCATCCCTAAACTTGGTGGCGGCGGTGGGGACACGCTAAAGCTAGCCCACCCAGGTGTCCTAGCTAGCAGCCTTGCCTTTTCCCGTCCCCTACGTTCGCAGCAACACGTTAGCAGCGCAGAGGTCAGACGAGGCGTGTCGGGGCCAGCTGGGAAAATAGTTTGTAACACTGTATGAAAAGAACAATTTCAATTATTCCTCAAAGGAAGGACAGTGGAAAAAGGCACGTATACATTCTTTGCTGTGGGGAAGCTATATGATTTTGTACGCACACCATAAATAACACACTGTACACCTTAAAAACATTTAAGAGGACTTGAATACATCAGTCTTGGATACTTTTAATGCTGTTGGGTTAATTTTGCACGTTGGAGCGAGCACTCTTTTATTGAACAAATGTTATTAATATGTCACAACAACACTTTGAAAATAAAATATGGTCAAATACATCAAAGGTATCAGGACTACAAAAATAATTACTAAAAAAAGCAATGGTAATAAGCCGGCCTACCAACGTGTTTTTTTAAAAGACAAGTTCAGACACATCACCACAACAAACGTAAGAGTAAGATTACGGAACATTTTATACAAATACACAATACTCATTGTATTATTGTCATTTATCGATTTAGTCTTACTGGATACATTTGACTTGAAAGAAATGTTTTAGAATAGCTCTTATCTGTCATATGATTTTTCCCTGAGTCTTTGATCGTTTCTGATAATCATCTATAGTTGGCCTTTTGTCATGGCGACTTAGACCCGGGTTTTTGATAAAGCTTTGCAAATCAATTCGGTAGTTTGAGCGAGTTCAAAGCCAGATGAGATGAATGATGCAATATTGCAAGTAATGTTTAGTCACATGGTCAGCTTATGCCCCGATGATAACCACGACATTCAGGGATCTACAAAGTGAATCGTAATAGAGATATCACATGCCGGTACAGTCTTGTTGTTTACCACTACTGCAATTCATTACACGCCTTTTAATTACATCATAACACGCCGGAGGGAATGTGGTATTGTGTATTATTAGTGTATTGTTTGAACATAGTAGTTAAGAAAAGTATGTTTGTTGCTTTCCCACAGCAAATTATATCTTCATTGTAACTTGTGATCCAAGAAGTGGTGCATTTGTTGACAGGGATAGCGAGATCTTGACTACTGACTTTGTAAGACCAGTACTGGAATCGTATGCGTGTAGCACTCGTTTGGGCAGATAGCAGTATGTCGTATTCTTTCAAACTTCAACTGTTTATGTCGGTAGTTGCATTGATTAATTCTTTTTTTTGTGTTTTAAAAAGAGTTTTCTGTACTCTCCTCCCTACTGGTGATAATAGGCGTGAATTACTCTATGTCAAAACTAACAGAGCCCCTTTAAAGTGAATGTTGTAAATTGGTAATCATTTTGATACAGGCCCTGGTACATGTCTATCTATCACACTGTCACGGTTGACTTGCCGCTGTGAGATCCCTCTTTTTCAGAGCTCGGAGCTGTCGAGGCAAGTAAGAATGTACTGCGATGAATGAATGAGGTGAGGTTAGTGTTTGTGTAGCCCCGAGGGCCCTTTACAGCAGCTCAGGCGTTGGAAAGCCCGCTGTTGCTCCCGTGTTGTTCGCTCCAGATTCATTTCAGTTTGTACTCTATGTGCACTTGATACTTACCCACGGGCTTTGGTCATGAGAGGACTGATATTCGACATGGAGCGCTGTGTACAGTGAGGTATGTGCCTGTGCACCGTGCACCAGCTGACAGACTGCACCGCCGCCGAGCTGGTCTCAACATGCAGTGCTGTGGTTTACAGGAGGAAGAGGCGTGAGGCGCCCTAAAGAGGGCCCGTCTTTGGTGGCCACCTGTTTGACACTCGAGACACACTAATCAGGGGCAAACAAAGTCATTTAGCTGCTTTCAAAGGCGCTGCTCTGCTTAAGCACATTGTACCCAATCTCCTGAAATAGAAACCTTTCAAGTTACCTCAGGCTAATTTGGAAGACATCATTAGGCTGGTGCTAGGGAGAGCCCATGGCCACCTTTAGACTCCCTGGATCTCTTCATGTGCTTGTTTAGAAAGTGCCCCAGTGTCATGTAAATAGCTTTTATTTTGCCTCATCATGCTTTTTTGCTGGAAAGCCACGCGATTTCAATGGTGAGCTGCAGCGCGGCTGTCTCCCAGTGCCTCACAGGGGGCTTTGTGCTGTCACTCTCAGGGTGCTCTTGGTGGGAACGGGAGCGGGGTGGGGGTGGGGTCCGTGCTGGGATGGGGCACCCATGGCGAACTCGGTGAACCCCCGGGCCTTGGCTGTGTCCGCCGCCCCTCCCACCTCTCCACTTGCATCCTTCCTGCTTTCCTCCTTCATCTTCTGCTGTTGTCCTCCCCCTTCACTCTGCCTCTTTCTCTTTGGCCCTGTCATTTAGCAAACTGGACCTGAGGCCAGTTGGGCCTGATCCCAGGACTGGTCACAGCTGGCCTATCAGAAGCAGCCTTAGGGTCACCTGACACACTGATTGAGGGAATAGAGAAAACAAACAAGAAAAGACCTCCTTTAAAAGTGCAAACCTAACATTGTATTTACTCCATATAAGAAACAATAACCTACATTAGGTTGTGTAAAACAGAGTTGCCATTACCGTTGTATACCGTTTTATTTCACGAGTCATATTCAAATGTGAAGGACATTCCCTTTTGAATTGCCAGTACCAATTTGAAATAGATTCACTGAAATAGAAGTCACTGATCACCTGGGTGCTACCTGTTAAAACCTGCTGCAAACATTGCATTTAATCTATATAAGTTTGTTCTGTTACTAAATGACTTAGAAAAAAAAACCTAATGTTTGTTTTTTCATTTTTTGTCTTTGACAGATGAACATTCATCGTCTAAGTCTGGCCTTTACTTCCTCATCTCTAACGAAGGGAACCAGAATCTGTTTGTGGCCCAGGCCAACCTGTGGCTGTACTTCCGGGTGCTGCCCGGTGGACCAGAGAAGGGCCTGCGCCGGAAGGTGACAGTGAAGATCCACTACCAGGAGGCGGGGTCTAGTGAGCGGTGGTGCAGAGGGGGGTCCAGGAGAGGGTGGAGGAGGGGGCTCTGGGCGCTGGTCTCTCTCGTGGAAAAGCGTGTGGGACTTGAAGCGCAGCGGCTGGCACACTTTCCCTCTGTCTGATGCGGTGAGAGCTGTGTTGGCAAAGGCAGTCGGAGGCAGGACCTAGAGGTGCACTGTGACGGCTGTGATACGGCTGGAGTGGCTCCCATCCTGGTGGACCCCAGTGACCCCTCACATCGACCCTTCCTGGTGGTGCGGGCCAAGCAGGTGGATGGGAAGCACCGCATCCGAAAAAAGAGGCCTGGAGTGTGACGGGACCAGCGGGGGGCTGTGCTGTCGGCAGCAGTTTTACATAGACTTTTCCGCCTCATTGGTGGAACGACTGGATCATTGCCCCTGCTGGCTACTATGGCAACTACTGCGAGGGGGAACTGCCCGGCGTACATGGCTGGAGTGCCGGGCTCTGTCTCGTCCTTCCACACTGCTGTAGTCAAACCAGTACCGAATGAGAGGCATGAGCCCCGGCTCTTTTAGCTCCTGCTGCATCCCCACTAAACTCAGTACTATGTCCATGCTCTACTTTGACGTGAGCTCAACATCGTCAAGAGGGATGTGCCCAACATGATTGTAGAGGAATGTGGCTGTGCCTGAGCCACAGGCCTTGGGTCATTGGTGAACTTGGAAACAGTCAGAAAGGCCCTTTTGTACAAACAAGACGTTATTGTACGGTACAACATATCTATATATCTATACCTGTATGGTGCAGGCCACACTGGTACAGCCTCAAAGGTATCAGTGCTGCTGTGCCTCTGCACACACAGCGAGTGTGCTTATTTATCAGACTGTCACATGCTCGCTGTCAGCTTCGTCTGTCGGGCTACAACTGGTCAGTGATTGGACGAGAAGGGAATGACTATCACACAAATGATGCTTTGCTCTAGTTTGCCATTTTCTAGTCAAAAAATATAATGGCCCATCATCTCCTGACTGAAGCGCTTAAAGAAAGTGACAGGATCAACCGACTATCAAAATGCTCCCACACAACTCTAGTCCTTGAACTAAGCACATGACTTTTCAAATTTTTATGAAGCACTGACAATTCATCAGCTTATACAATTCAGAACACCAGCACTTCCCTACTGTACAGACAGACTGTCCTCTCTGGTAGATTTGGAGCGGCGGCGCTTAATGCCTTGCAGGATTTTACCCACCGCAGTGCAAGTGGCAGAGTGTCCTCCACATTGTCGTCTTCTTTCTCACTGTTTGACTATTGGGCCTCATCCTTTAAGTTCCTGCCTGTTTGGAGCGCTGCAGGCCCTGTTACCATGACAAACAGGTGAAGATGGTCTCATAAGTGCACTTCACTTGTGCACTGGGAACTCCAGAGAGTGGACTGCTGCCTCCCCTGCCTGAGGGCTGCTCCCCTGGTCAGGGGGAGATACGGCCCAATGGGTCGCCATGGTGCAGTGCAGCACTTGCAGAAACTGAAATGCACACCCTGAATAGCACTTGTATAAAGAATTTGCCTTCTAAGGGGTACTGAGTGTCCTGTCCTATCACTAAATAAGTGCCCACATGAGCTATGCAATGTATAGTAACTATTCCCATACTCCCACTGCTCGTTTAGACTGAATCTCACCCCTCTTCTCTTTACTCTTCCTCTCTACAGTCCTCCACCTTTTATCAATACTTGAAATGTAATCTTTCGCTTACTTTCCCAAGCGAATGATTGTTGTGATGTTTGCACTGAAAAGTTGCGGGATTAGCGAAAACAAAACTGCCATTGAAAAAAATAATATTTTTTTATAGTAATAAGTTGAAAATTTTGTTTCAAATGTATTTACCTAATTAATGGAACCAAAGAGGCATGAATTTAGCTATTGTACCCAGATGGCAAGGCCACAGTCATTGTGTACAATACTGTTTTTGATCATTTGCAAAAGGCCTACCACTGTATCAGGGTACGATATGATTTCATTTCTTAGCTCTATTTTCATTCTGTTTTGTACAATACATGAACACTTCGTTTTTCATCTTAAATCTATTTTGTTTTTCTATTAATAAGAGTTATTTTTAGTTTCTGTCTAAGAATCATTTAGTCAAATAAATGTCATTCTGTACAGTTTATGTAAAATAAAATGTTTTTCTTTAAATAACTTAATAATTTTTGTTGAGTCTTTGTGTTTGTGATTGTGCACTTAAATTGAACATTTCATTAAATAATGTCCTTGTGTGTTTAATTTGATCAACAATGCTGTCCCTTCAGCATTAAAGGCCCTGTGCCTGATTTGATCAAAAGACAATGCTCTTTACATCGTGTCTGTCTGGTAAAAGGAGCTAATTAAGAAAAATATTTACTTACTTAGAATTTTTCTAAAATACTAACTAATACAGAATCACCTTGTTTGGTCCAATCAGGCATTGTTATTACTAAGAATCATGGGAAACCAACTTCCTGACACTCTCCACTTTGCTCTGCCATGGTGCATTTACAAAAGTGGCACAAAAAGAAAATAGGCAGAGATTGGAGTACCCATAAGAAAGAACTACATGGCCACTATCCCAGACAGTTGTTTCTGTGTTATGATGCAATATCACAGCAGCAGAAAGGACAAGTGGGCGTTTTTTTAAACACTCCCTAATACTACTACATATAATTGGCATGGTGAATATACATCTATATAAGCTACCATACAAAACAACCATTACCCTATCATCATCATCAATTTTGCACAAAGTATTAAGTTTCCATCCAGTTTCCAAAGAGATGGCTTACTGCATAACCCTAGATAACCCATGCAACTACATGTCCCCATTCAGCTCATTACACAAGTAGAAAATCATACTGCCGCGTCAATCAATCAAATTTAGACAGTGAACTACTAAACACCCGCCAGCTGAGGTGGCTCAGGCGTCTGTTTCCGGTGACTCCTGGACGACTCCCTGGGAAGCCGATACGGAAATGTTCCACTGGGAGGAGACCCCAGGGGAAAGACCCAGGACAACGCTGGAGGGACTGTCACTCAACTGGCCTGGGACCGGCAAGGCGACTTCCCACGGAGGACTGGAGCTGGAAGGAAGTGTCTCGGGGGTGGTAGAAGTCTGAGAATCCCTGCTTAGACTGCTTCCCTCACAGCCTGGCCCCGGATAAGCTGGGAAATGGATGGATGGATGAACTGGATACTACTAAACAGTAATCATGTACTCTGCGCTTTAGAGGCTGATTCCCGCAATCATTTCAAAAGGTGGGGCACAAATGGAAAATAAGTTGTTTTTTGTTTCTTCTACTGGTTCACTGATAAAAATATATTCCAGCTTGTATTTCAGGATTCATGCGTATCTCAAAACCTGGGGCCCTCACTGCTAATTACAACTTGAGTAACAACCTCTTGGCATTCACACATTTTGATTAACAACCTCGGCTGGCATTCACACACACTGCCAATATACCTGTGTGGATCTCTCTCTCTGGCTCAATAGCTGTGTAGATGTGCCTGCCAACTATTGTTTCCATGGAGGTGTTATTGATTTACCTGAAATGTTAAGCAGTATGGCATTAACCAAGTGATAAGTGATATTGTTATTATGTGACTTGTGTACCTGTGATGCTGTGAGTTATTCTATACATGGGGATAGATCAGGACATGGGCAAACTACGGCCCTCGGGCAACACACGGCCTTTGGTCTTATTAATCCGGTCCCACCCAACGGGACCAAATTATATCAAAATAGGTAAGGTAGACCTAGGTAAACCTTGTTCAATTTACCTTTCCCCTGTAATGCAAAAATTAGCTTATCAAAGAAAACATAAGTGAGCGCCATGAAACTGTCGCAGTTTTCAAAGAGCACAATATAAGGCAGCTTCACTTTGCTACGAAGCACGACAACTACGCTAGCAAGCAGTCAACGCAGGAGGAGATGAGCGGCTACAGCTCCGAGGTTGGCAGTCAATTTACAGACTCTGCAACATTTTTTTTCTCTGGCAAACAGCGATTCAAGACAAGCTTTTTACTGGAATTTAAATTAGAAAAAGCTAGCAGGCCTTTCTCCGAGAGAGCGTTTTTTTCAAAGAATGCACGGTAGAGACGGGCAGGTGTCTTGTGTCAGAGAGTGAGTTTGAAAAAATCAGTTTGTTACGCGAACTGTGACTGGCCGTGTGGAACTTATTGACGAAATATATAGCCAAATCTCTAATGCAATATACCCTGGGGCCCGGCCCTTTGACAAATTTTAGAAACGCATTGTGGCCCGTGTCTCAAAAAGTATACCCACCCCCTGGGATAGATAGTACATTTAATGCCATACAGACGGAAAGAAGCAATGATGACATCACCATGGAGACAAGCAGGTAGAAAAACCTCCATCAAAGTGTACCCAGAGCACCTTTAAAGATCCTGTATTCCACAAAATGAAGCTTTAAGCCATGTTATAAAGTCGTTAGCTCACCAAAAACATGCCTGGAGTTGTGGACAAAGCTCGAAATACTCTGTTCCACCTTGTGATGTCATGAAAGGTTAGTTAACACCTACCTTTCCCTTCAGTTCAGAAGAGAGAGGCAATTCCTGAAATCATCTAATGATTCTAGTGCAGGTGTGTGGAGTTTAAAAACACAGTGGAGCACTTCCTACATTATCGCAATGACATCACAAGGTGGAACAGTGTTTTCCGTTTGAGAGTCGGCCAAAAGGTGCAGGATTTGCATGGGGTAACAAGGCCCTTTAAAGTCTCAATAGTAATTTTTCTAAGTCTTGGGCTAATAAATCAGCTTCATTATATATGGTGTAAGTGCAATTTACTACAAAGGAAGCATTTATTATATTTAAAATACTATTAAAGTTCAATTTTTTCTTAAACCTGCAATTAATTACTTACTTTAGTACTTCTGGTTGGGTTATTTAGAAGATTTAGAAACACCACTTTTCTTGTAGAGAATAGTTCCCAGTCATCATACTGGGTGGACTAGCAAAACATTTTTTCCTAAGCAAGTTTTGAAACATTTGATTTGATGTTGGCAGCAGAGTGCACACAACCAGCTTTTATTTGCAATAGTTTGGAAATTCAAATGGAGAATATTACATGACTGGGCTTGATGGGCAGTAACATTATGAATCGAATTAGTCATCAATCAGAAGACATGTTCACATATATTTTAACTGGTGTTACAGCAGATAAAGTATAGTGAATATATTTATTAGCAGGTCACTGTTGAAAGGACTGCCAAAACTGAGCATTTTTTACGGCAACGTGATTCTCTTCGATCAAGAACCAACATCGCACTGTAGGTTTGTCGTGGAAGATTTACCTCACGACTGTATTCCACTGAGATTAAAACATGCGTCAGAACATCATATACGCAGTAGATGATATGACGAAGAGCGCTTGCATTCGATCTCGTCTGAGTCATCTAGCTTTCCCCTTAAAGAAGGCCTGTTGAGTGTGTGTCTGGCTGTATAGTTATAATCTGCACGAATCGCTCCAAATACAACTCTGAGACGATAAATGAGAAGAGGAAACAACTATTACGTGTTTTAAAAGCTCTAAAAGTCCATTCTGCATAGGTCTGCTTTAAGATAGACTGAGACAAACTTTATTGACCCACAAAGGGAATTACTTGGACATAGTAGCTCGCACATTACAATATGATGACAAAAAAGGTAAGCAAAATAACAGCCTTTGGTCTCAGGTAAGTGAAAGAATATTGTCGTTTTATGAACTACGGCCGACGCCAGCCTCAACAAAACTTAAAAAAGTAAAAAACAAACCCCTGTAAACCCCTAAATCAGAAATACCTGGTGACGCGTCAGTTAATCAGGGATGGAAAGTAGCTATTACAAATACTCACATTACTATAACTTTTTGGGTAATTATATTTTTTTAGTAGTAGTTATTTAAACCTAGAATCGTAAAATTATAGCCATGTGATTGTAATTAGTAGCATTTAAAATAATATGAGCACTGGATACAGCACTAGTGCCTATTTTCCGGATCCACAGTCTCATCTCTTTATCCACTCGTTTCTAAATCCACAAACACACGACACTGCATCACCTGCTCAGACTGACACACAGCACAGAGAATATGCAGACTGGGGTTTAAAATGACAACATTCAGCGTTAAACTGTTCAATTTATGTAAAGTACAGATGTGTAACATGCTGCTAAAAGTTAAAAAGTAACTAGTATTCTGAATGGTGTTTTTCATGTGCACTTTTTACTTTTACGTGAAGCAGTAATTGTACATTTTTAGCCATGTAACTGTGCTTTTACTTAAGTACAAATTTGCAGTACTCTCTTCACAAACTGCAGTTGATCAATGGAGTTTTAGAGTAACCACTGTATTTGTTTTATTTCATTCACATGTTTAATGAATCCTGCATTATTATGCTGTCTATATCTCCAAAGTTCAAAATCCTGTGTTCCACCTTGTGATGTCATCAGTGTAGTTTTCAAGTTAACCACTATTTTTAGCCTCAATTGAACTGATTTACTCTTCAATACTCTAAAGTAACCTTAAGCTGTTGCTTTGTATTTTTTGATATTTCTGTTTAACCTTTTTGTACAGTTGAGACTGTCAATAGAAAGTTTCTAATATCTGCAGGTGCACCGAGAAGTGGAAGCAGTTTTTAATGAGACAAGAACAAGGTTCTTTGTACGCACAATTCATACCACAAAGTAATTCAAAGTGCTTTACAGAATAAGAAACACATAAAATCATAATACGACTGATCAAAACATAAATAATCAGAATAAAAACCTTTCAGCACAGCTAACAAAAAAACTGTTTTGAGCCTGCATTTAAACATTGTCAAAGTAGAGGCCTGTCTCACATCTTCAGGAAGACTGTTCCAGGTTTTTAGCTGCATAAAACTGAAACTGATTCTCCATGTTTAGTCCTGACTCTGGCACCCAGCAGGAGGCCGGTCCCTGAAGTCCTCAGAGTGTGAGATGGTTCATGTGGCACTAACATGTCAGAGATGTACTTTGGTGCTGGGCCATGGAGAGACTGGAGAGACTTGTTCTCAAGCAGAGCTGCTTTAAAGTCTATTCTCTGAGCCAATAGGAGCCAGTGCAGAGACCTGAGCACAGAACTTTATGCTCGTACTTCCGTTTGGTGGGGGTTTGCTGGTCATGGACCCCGGAGCACGAGCAGCGTTCTGGATGTACTGCAGCTGTGTGTAAGGCTTGTTTGGAGAGGCCAGTGAGCAGGCCGTTACAGTAGTCTAATCTACTACTGCTGACTGCTCCAAGTCTGGTTTTTTGACCGTAAAACCTTTGATTTCTGCCAATGTTTTTAAGACGGTAAAAAGCTGCAGATGTTATTGATTTGATGTGGCTATCAAAATTTCAAAGTGCGAGTCCATTTTTACCTTGAGATTTCTAGCCTGATTTGAAGAGGTTTTAATGAGGATAAAACAATAGCTGTAACTCCAAAATGAGGCTGAAATGATCACAAATGATTGTGAATAGTGAAGGTGAAAACACAGTGGAGCACTTCCTGTATTACCACTTAATGACATCATAAGGTGGAACAAAGTGTTTTTTCCGTCTGAGAGAAAAACTCTAACCTAAATGTGTGTAGGATTTGTGTGTTAAACATGTGTGAATGAAACAACACAGCCCCATGTACGATCACAAATTGGTGCAGTTATAGGCCCCTTTAACACTTAACTTACCACATTTTTGCACCTTGTCAAAACCTGCCCAGGTGTGAACAATTAAAATGAAGACGTAACTGTTTTACATGACATTTTGCATAATCTGATAATAACGATACGACTGATTAGGTGGGTGCATGTCAACAGATTCATTGGGTTAATGTTGTTTGCAGAAACTGAAAAAAGTCCATGTTTTGAGGTTAGGAGTTGTGGTGTTTCTCGTGAAATGTAGCCACTGATCCCTCTATGATTACAAAAACATAATTTAACTGTCAAGTAAACAGTAAAAAAACTCTGGAAAACCTTACCTAAAATGTAAGTACTGTAGGCGTGTTGGTTAATCAGATCAGAAGAATCACTGGAGACCAGGAGAGTAGAATCACCCGAGTTTTTTTATTTCCCTATACATACAATTCTAATACAAGTCAGGCGCGGTGCCTGTCCCTAGTACGTGCACGGAGATCTCAGGGTTAGTGCTCTCCCGTGTTGATCTGAGTGCCTTTGCCCTGCGCGCCACAATATATCATAAATCATGAATATGCAAGTTCGTAGCTGCTGGTGTGGACATCTTCTTCCTTCCGGCACTCCTCCATCCTCCAGGTGCCTCGCTGATGTGACCAATTTTGGAGTTGTTGCTCATCACCCATCCTTTTGCGTCACCTCAGCATTTGTATCTGTAACAGCTTAATCAAAGAGAACATGCTAGGCTACACAATCTAGTACATTCTGTTTTTATGCGATACGATTGAGCAGAATGGAGTGTGTTTGTGCCATGTTGCGTGCAAGGCCTAAACCTCCCTAGATCTAATCTTTGTTATTATGAGCAATATAATGATGTACCTGTCCTTCATTCCTCCTTTTGATATCTATTTTAATAGATCACAATTTGTATGTTTAATATTACACTAAAACATAATACTGTCAATAATGAAATCCCCTTTTTGTGCAGGGTAGAACTCTCTGTCGTCCACTAAAAATCATTGCGTGTGTAAGCGTGCGTGTACAAGCCTTTTGTCAGGGATGCAGGGTAGCCACCCGTTTCGACTCCGACCCGAGCACAATAGTATCCCACCTGGAAGGCACAGAAAAATTGTACAGTCATAAGCAAAAATAATTACACTAAAACTAAAAATAATTAATGTAAAAGTTTATTAGGGTCCTGTGGAGCAGTCCGGGTTTGGGACAGGTGAAACCACCGATCTCCTTTCCCTGTACTCGAACAGCGTGAGAGGTCCTTGCCGTCACGTCATACGGGCCTTCCCAACGCGGGGCGGACCATTTTTCTGCGCAATACTTTCAGGTACACACGTGAAGAAGGAGCCAGCAAGTTCAGTTTCTTCCCCCTGAGTAGCCTGAGAGGTGACCTGTGCAGAAAAACACTGGGAGGCAAGAGCATGCAGCTGATCCCAATACGCTTTGTAGGGAACAGAACGTGAGTTAGATACAGTAATAATGAGGCAACACCGTGCTGCCAGGGCCAGGCTCATGCCTCTGCCACAGTCAAAAGTTCATAAGGTGAATGCAGTGGTTCTGTGAACATGATTGTCTAGTGTGAAGAAGAGCAATAGGCAGAGCCTGGAGCCAATGAGGCCTGTGATTGACATAATTTTAGCCAAAAAAAGATTTTAGGGTCCTGTTGACCCGCTCAACCATCCCCTGAGATTGAGGATGGTGCACACGGCCCCAAATTTTGTGAGTCAGAGACCAAAACATATCCTGCGGCTTGTTTAGGTCGCCAAATCAGCGGCATTATTTCCTCGAGCTGTAACAGAGTCAGCGATTTAGAATGGCCAGGACATTTGAGAATAGCCAATTCACAAGGCAAAATCACAGCTTGAGCCAATCTTTGTACAAACATCTAAATGCATTTAACAGGTAAGCCTTTGACAGTTTTGAAACCATTTCGTGTCATGGAGGCTAAATCGCAGAACAGAACACTAACTACATAAGCTGAATCAGCACAATATATAGTTACCTCTTGTCCTGCAGCAGTCTCCAAGGCCAAACACCATGGCTATGAGCTCAGCACGTTGAGCAGAGGGCTGTTCTGTCAAGACTTCACTTACCCAAAGTTTTGTATCTCCCCGGACTCGGGAAGTACTCGAACTACTGCAGCAGCAGCAGCAGAGAGCAGACCCTCAGTTTTTTCTGAAGCAACAGCCATCAGAGAAAAGAACACGTCCAGTGTTGAAGGCTTGACCATCAAAGTCTGGTCTGGCCAAGCTAAGGGTCAGGACAGCTGCAGAACAGTCATGGGGAGTGCCTTCAGTGCCCCATGAGTCTGCAATGTTATGCAGAGAGGTCTCCCACACGAGAGGGGTTGTTCAAGAACCTTGAGTAGGCGGTCTGTCTAAGTGAGGACATAGTAAAAGAAGAAGATTGAACCAATGATACAACTGTGTGGTTTGTAACCACATGTAAGGATGAGACACATGACAACATGCCTCCGTCTTCTGGATCAGAGACGCGACCCCTGCCGCCATCTGAAACACAAAAAGGTTGTTTAGTTTCAATTGGTTCAAGCAATGTGCTAACATACAAAACACACGTCTGCCCAGCGCTGGACTTCGATACACACACCATTTGCTGTGCCCCTGGAAACAGAACAATCAAGCCAAAAGGGTTGGAGAAGAGTCTGGAGTAGCCAAAGCAGCTGCCTTGGCCAGCTCCTGTTTCAGTCTAAGAAAGTCATTGTTTGCCTCATCAGTCCATTCTCACTTTGCAGTCAGGTTGCGCATGCCTTGTTGTAGTCTTATCATAGCTCTTAGTGATTGGGTGGTCATGCGTATTCAGGTACCGAAAGGACCTACTGTAGCCACAGAGGCCTAGAAATGTGAGCATGTGGTTTTCACTGTCACTGGTTTTGGGTGTTGTTGTAAAATGTCTTGTTGGTGGTTTTAGGGACATCTGACTCCTTGCCCTGTGATGACCCTACCCAAAAACTCAACTCTTTTTCTTGCACCTTGTAGTTTCTTTCTGGAGGCCTTGAGTCCATTTTGTTCTATCATTTTAGTATCAGAACAGTGGCCTCCAGGCACAGCTCTGGAGATGGGGCAGCAATAAGAATATCATCAACATATTGCCTAACAACTACACCATCTGGGAGAGTGAACCTGTGACAACACAACTTTTAGACATTGATTAAAAATTCCCTGGACTTAATTTGAAGCCTTGTGCAGTCGTTGTGATTGCAGTTTACACATCCTTTGTGTGTAAACGCAACCCGTGTCTCACCCTCTGGATGCAAGAGGTAGGCAAAAGAAAGCATTAGCCAAATCAATCACTGGTAAACCCCTCGGTGACGCGGTGTTTAGGTTTTTGAAGCATTCTGTATGGGTCCAGGTACTGGAGGACAATGGGTCCAATACAATGTCATTGATAGCTCTAAGATCATGAGCTGCTCTGATTTGCCAGGTTCTTTGCTTTCTTTGGTATCAGGAAGTAAGAGGGGTTATATGAAAAATCAGACACCTCCCAATACTCCTGCCTCCCACAGCCTTGAGAGTGTCGCGTCATCAATTTCCTTTGCGGCTGCTTCGAGATTTGTGTCTAATTGGTGGAATATAAACATGTGTCTGT
>JAIEZT010000568.1:0-41885 GCA_019594935.1 Periophthalmus modestus
ACATCAGCAAAATGGCTGCCTTCAAAGGACACATGTACAGGAAATTTTAACAACTTTGTTTGAACTTGTGCGATTTACTGTTTATCTACTCTTTTAGTTTTGTACTTATTCAAGTTTGAAATATGTATATTGCAATTTGCCTAGATGTATAAAATATGGTGGTGTAACTGCGTTTCTACTGCCATAACATGGGACATTTAAGACCAGCATACCCTTTTAATTTACCCTGTCAACAGGCCACATTACAATGATGTGAAGGCCCCCACATTTGGCCCCCATGGCCTTGAGTTTTGCACACATGTGCCATAAAAGCATCACTAGACTCAGTTCTGACATGGCTATAATAGCAAAAAAGCATTCACAGGTTCTGTTCACATCTATGTCCACTTTTTCAGTTTTCAGGCGCATATCGTGTTTTACAGATGAAGCAAAAGTTAAACAAATGAAACAACTGTTGATTTTTGAGGAGACTACACGAATGAAGGAAACTAAAACTAAAATCAAAATAACTGTTGGCACTAACACATGTTAGGGTCTTATTGCATTTCACAATTAAATCCTATGTCTGTTTGAGGAATAGAGTCACAAACAGCCTGGCTGCAGGTGGTTCTGTCTGGCCTAACATCTCCCCAGAATGCACAATGCCATTCGGAAAAGCTGAGGGAAATGTGGGTTATGTCATAGGATATGTAATTATAGCCTGCATATCTAAGCACTAAAGCAATAGTAATAACGATCCTTAAAGGGCATACACTAACAAAACATTGAATCGTAAAAAAGTGCTTTTACAGAGAAGTCAATTACCAATCTTGTTGGCATTATTCCTTCAGGGCCATACTCAGAATGTCCGTAAAACTAATATGTGTAGCCCACAGCATTGGCCCTGGGGGTTAGGGACTGAACAGAAGTAAGGCTGAAACAAATCTGCTAGCTTCGGAGTAGCTTTTTCAGCCTCCAACAAACAATATCATTATTCTCTGCCACATACCGATATTGAGCAACACTAACAGGGGCTGAGAATGACCTGGTTTTCCAGTTAACGGTTTTTTACAAAATGGCATGAAATTGTGGGTTTTCTAATGGATGTTTATTTGGGCAAGTACAAAAGAGATTTTGTATGAATAAAAAGTTAAAACATTTCCTACATCAAACATTATTACACAAATTAAGGGCTGAACCAAGTTATCCGGGATGAGTGGCCGATAATACGATGCATTGGATCGGTGGCATCCCCTACCTCCACCCAACCACCACACACAATGTACTCACTACTAGGCAATGTGGGTTGGCACACTAACTTCCATAGCAGTTGGTGATGTAATAGATATTGTAGACATGTTTTAGGGCCAAGTAGAATATTGACCAAGGTTGGATCTTCCCAGACAGCAAGGATTGGGAGTTGCCGTCGCTTGGGCATTACCACTTCACCACATAGCTCACTCCAGCAATAGAAATGTGTCTGATAAAAGACTTGGCGATATGAGTGATAAAAGCACAAATCGTGAGCTCACTTCCTGTGATGATCTGCTTTTTTGGTTAAATTGTCACATCATGATTCACACGTTTTCTCTTGAATGCAGCTCTACGCTCAGGACAAAGACATTTTTTCCCCACCCACTCCCCCTGTATGGTCAGCCTTAGCAAAAGCCCTGAGCGAGTAACATTTGGATTCTAACCAAATTGTACGGGCATATTGCTTCACCTGCCCACTGTGTCAAATGCAGAATGAAAAAATCTTCTCTATGGGGGCAATTAAGTCATGCCTTTCCTTAACCTTAGATGTACGTGTCCAAAAATTACAAAAACTACAAAAATATAGGTGTCGTTTTAGCGGTGGAGTGGCCATCGAGGAGGAGACGGGGAGAGATTTCACAGCGCGGCCGGCAGCATATGTGGACCGGGAAGTCGGGGCTTGTTGATGCGAGAAGGGAGAGATGACAAAAGGTCGTGCCAGAAGAGTGCAGTGTCTTTTTGCTTCATTTCATCGGTGGACCGCAAAGTGCTGCAAGTCGTGTGTTAATTCCTTTGTAGCCAAAAAAAACCTCGTGAAACGTTCCCCCAGAGCGCATACGGTTATAAAGTCAAGGCACTGCTAACATCCAACTAAAACACTTGCGAGTGGCCCTTTCAAAATAAAAATTATATGCATTGACAAGCTGCAGGAATGGGCACTTATTGTGACTATTTGTAAGTATTAATGCACCCAAACTATGCAAAAAACACAAAAAGACCTCCGCGCGACGTTTGATACAATTATTTTTAAGCACAGGCACACATGAGATAGGCACCCAACCTAATGTACAAGCCCATTATTAGTGGCAAAATACTAATAAACTAACCAATTGCCCAGAAGCGTTATACTACAACTTTTAGGTAGATTGATTGAGCTCTATCTTATTGTTTTTAAAGCATGCACTGGAAAAACAGGGACGTGCTGGATGGTTGATCGGGTAAGCACTCCGGTATGAGATTCAGTGACCATGCCGACAATTTTTTTTCTTGGTGCATTCACATCGCACATTTACTACATCAAATTAAGACTGAAAAGGACTGACTCAAAAACTAAACCTAGACTAGATCAGGACCAAGCCAAGTTCATCAGACGGACTAATGGGCTATAGAGGAACGGAAAAAAGTGGTGAGCTCACCCTAAGAATGTGACATTTATTTATGTCAAATGATTATAACCATTCTTAATACATTTTCCACACCAGTGTTGGTCTGATTACTTTGCAAAAACTAAGTAAAAAATGAATGATTACTGAGGGTATGCCAGTCTTCTTCTAAAAATCACTACGTTCACTCCCTTCAGAGGTAATGATTACTGATACTATAAGGTACTTTGAAGGGCAAAGTAACTGTTATCTAATTACTCAATTTTTCAACTAGTTACAGTATATTCCTACTAAAAAAAGTAATGTGATTACGGAATCCATAATTTCTAACTAGTTACAGCCAGCACTGTTCCACACTGTTCCTTAGCTGAGTAAAACACTTGACTTATAAACTCTTAGCACAATACAACTCCATTTGTCCCCTCTAACTAAATATATGCAATTGTGAAAACATTTGAGCCTGTTCTCCCTTGCACCCCGCGCCTCCAGCTACGTCCCACCACATCTATGGACTCTGCCCAAACCAAATCAAAAAACATTCTTTTTCTTTTCACTTCCTTCCTTTCAATTATGAGCAATTCAACAAAAATACGTCTGATGTTGTGGGGTTAGATGGCCGAGGGTAAAAGCTGAAAAAAAATAGGTTCACACTCTGGCAGCTCAGCCAATTACCGAAGTTTTTAAGAGCAAGAAATGAAGAATTCTGGGTTTTGCAGATCACTTGAAGAGGGTCTAAGTCAAAGAATAAGCTTTTATCATCAGCTGGTTCAAACGGGGCTCATGTGTCCAGTGCTTTAATAAAAGTGAAAATCCTACTTCAGCCACCAATCCCAGAAGACGTCAGTCATTTTTAATTTTGGATTTGGATTTAAAACCAGAGCAACTCGAGTGTTTTTTCCCCATCAACCTACTGAAACATGTTATCCAAAAGTGTTAAAAAAAGATTATGTATGTGTGCTGAGAAGAGGGAACAATGTGTGTAGTTGGCTCTTTTAAAGTCTCTGTACCCCCTGGTTTTTACTGCCTTTAAAGAGGGGGTATTACGTGTGGAAGTGCCCTATGACAGGTTAGCCTATGCATTCTCCTTAAAACACACAAGTCATTATATTCAAGATTTAAAAAAAACAAATAAAAATTAAAGCCGGCAAAGCCCGGCATCGAACGGCCCTCGCGGGTCGCGCTTCGCACCGGCCGACCGGGGCACTCCCTGTAGGTGGCGCTGATCCACACTTGCCTCTGTTTTATTGTGGCTTTGAGCTCCATGTGTCACCAAACAAAATCAAAAGACATTGGGAGGACTGGATGCACAAAATGCACAACCATGCCGGTTCCTTTCCCAGGCATACGCCATGGTGACACGTGGGAAAATACAAAACTTGGCACCTGGACTTTTTTGTGGGGATGATGTAAAGAATCACTGTGCCAAATGTTCACGGTCTTCTTAAAGGTAATAAGTCGTTATAAGACTTTCAAATGTCCGAAAATGTGTAAATTTTCCCATTAGATAACAGGGGGTTTTTCGCACATCGCCATGGCAAACAGAGTGAAAAATATGACATGGGTTGTGTGTGTTGACTTTTGTGCTCAGGATGACAGGATGACATGATGAGTCATTCTGCCAAATTTCACTTAATTCCATGACAAACTAATGTTTTCTCATGGAATAGGGAATTTTCGGAGCGTTCCCATTAGGATAACATGGGCAGCTTTGGGCACATCGTCATGGCAACACGGTACAAAAAAACGACTGGGTGTGATGACTTTATGATCGGGCTGAACGGAATGTAATTTTGTGTGAAATTTGTAACATTTGGGGAGGGGAAAACTAAATTTTGGGCCCTCCATGCAAATTATTTGTTATCTGTAGGGGGCGCTATGCACCCCAAATTGTTTTCTTTAGAATAATTAGTAGGTCTAGGCCAGAAAGCCTTTTACCAAATGATTCGAATTTGAGCTCAATCGGACGTTTTATGCGCAAACGGGAGCAATGTTGACATTTGAAAATTGCAAAAAGTCCGATGGAATTTTTGCGGCTTCAGTGCACGGAGGAAACCGTTATACGTTTAATTGTAAATTGGATAACTTTTGATGCCCCCACTTGTCTAGATGATGTCCAGTGTTGTTCAGCCCTGCAGGTGAAGCAGCACTTCAGAGGAGTTGACGACAAAATGCGACCCGTCAACGAAAAATGCTGACTCAAGCATTTCGGAAGTTTCAATCCAAGATGCCCGACTTCCGGTTGTCAGAGGGCGTGGCCTTTCATAATAATATTTTTGTTGGCATCACGTGATGAACGGTGTTGTACCCAAATTTGGTGGCTCTTACGACAAAGTTGACGTTACGGGGCCCGTCTCCCATGGACCGCAATGTCACTTTTGGACTTTTGTAGGTGGCGCTGGTCGCGCCATGTTTTTATGCCCAATGATGGCACCATATAAAAAAAATAAATTTTCGCCACTTCTGAATTTGGGCAAAAATTGGTGGAATATGAGGTTAGCGTCATCAATCATCGCAGTGTTTTCAGATTGCATATTCTCGAGGGGGTCAAATTCATCTGTCATCTTTTTCTTCTCTCAATCAATCATTCATTTGTCAGATCTTTTCAGACCTGGGGAAGAAAGAACTCAATCAAAAATAATAAAAATAATCTTTTAAATATCCTTTTGCCCAGCAACAATTGTCCTCAATATATCCGAAAACATCTGCATCTCAATTCTTCTCAGGTCATTTCAAGTCATCATTCGTGTCCTCCGCGCCCCCGCCGTTGTCCTTTAAGTTACACTTACGCTTCTAGAGGGTATTTACGAACCTCATTATCGACGGTCTTTACGGTCAAATTCTGCCTCAAAGAGCAGAAGAAGAAGAAATAAGAAGAAATAAAATAAAATATAATTATTTTTAGCAAAAAAACAATATATCCGAAAACATTCGAATGACAAATATACGTTTTTCGAACGTCTGAACCTTCCCCACGTCACCGTGGGGTCATTGGCGAATGGACGGGCGCTGGCGAGCCCGTCCATTCGCCCACATGAAGTCGCGGTCCCCATTGATCTCAATCATTTCCATTCATTTTAGCAGTTAATAAAGATGGCCCATGGCCTACGGCATGGGTTGCTGTGATAGTGGAACTTCATGGGCAAGGTCACGCCAACCTACAGCCGAACTTGTGAGCTGCGCGCACAAGGTTCGGCAAGACCAGGTTAGCAACGATGAGTGCCTGGGCTTCGCCCAGGCAACTCAGCGTCTGCGGAAGCAATAGGCCTACGCCCTGTAGGCGGGCTTCGGCCTCTAAATACACTTTTTTCTGAGCGTTCGACGCAGTTTTTAGCGTGCAAAGTTTACTTCTTGGTTGGAAATCCTGATATCATTCTCTAGAAAAACTCCATAAGTGTTAACTACACAACCCTGATGTACAGTATTGCAAAACTCGAATGTACATCGAACTTATTATTTGAAGGCAACGTATGATGAAGCACATTTATTTGTTGAAAATAATGTTCAAGGTATCAGAAAACATCGGTTTTTCAGTGTAAATTGGGTCACCTTTGTTTGGATCGAATTCTCGCCAATGTACAATAGCTCTTCTAACTTCCTGTCATTTTCAAACAGGTTCTTCAACTTTTCTTCACACAATTGCTTCTTGATTGGTGGAAAATTATATTTAGCAGCGGGTATGATTACAATCAAATGTTTAAAAATATATATATAGATAACTGTGCCAGTACTGTGAAAGCATGTTTACATCACCATACACATTGGGGAGCTCTGTCTATATTGGCTTTTTACTTCTTCTCTAATCTGACCTCTTGACCCTAGGCACTGATGGCTCCTGTTCACTAAACCATAAGTCCCTCTTCTTCTGCTGCTGAAGAGTCTCGTCTCACTGCCATCGCCGCGCGGGGTATCTATGCTGCACCGCCATTTTTCCTCCAGCCCACTTGCAACCTCTTGACAAATGAAGGACGGACGCCTTTCCAAAGTGCCACTGGTGGCAAAGCGCCAGAGCATTCATAGTGAACAGAATGTCTCCAGATAGGTATTCATTGAGGATATATATTTGAATTATCTGGGAATCATTTAAAGTGGTTGAGTTGTGGTCCTCTTCTGTATCGGTCAAAAAGCAAAAAAAGATAACGCAACTTGTTCTGGGTGTCCACCACCTGCTTCTCTCCATGGAGATGTCAATGCTCGAAATGTTCCACAGTATGGGCATTAAAACATACTATTTCCATGCAGACAAGCTGAACAGACTTCCACTATGTTTAATGTTACTCATCAAAAAACATTGTCTGAAGTGGGTTATTACAATTCTATGACGGTATTTCATTTTAACAATGAAAACTATATTTCGACTTTGAGGTAATTTTGACCACTTAGATATGCTTAACCCTTTAAGGAGCTGAGCATGTTATAGACCATTACAGCTTGCCTAGACTTGCATTTTTTAGCCATTAAAAATCATGTTAAAAGAAGTTATCAGCTGTTACTTCTTGACCTTTTTTACACACAACTTCCTCTATTTTACATAAAAACATCCATTATTTTTCCTTTGATGCATCAAATAATTGTCAGGGAGGAATCCCTGGCGGAGGCCTGCGCTCTGATGTGGTCACTTCAAGGGACAATGAAGCACCATTACTGTAATGACCCAGTAAATATTTATAAAAGAGCGCCCATGCCTCTGCTTTGAGATGCCGTTTGAATTTACATGAAGCACAATTGGTTGCGGAGTTAACGCGTACCTGCGGTCCATCGGCAGGCGATGTAGCATCGACGCTACAGGGTTAATACCAGGGTGGAAACCTTCTGGATCCCACAAAAAACGTTTCACCATGCACATACATTTTTTTAAAGGTTATATTTTAAGCCTATTTTACGAGTTGTGAAAAGAAAGTGAATTAGGGTTCTATCCTTTTTTGGGCCTCATTTAAAGGTTACTTAAAAAAAAATCAATCAACACGGTGAAAAAAGTACCAGGCAAAATACCAGTTTATGGGACAATCTTTTGGGTTTTTTTTGAACAAGCATGCGAATCGTAACATTTATCTCTAACTTTTTTTCTATTTTCACAACTCCACAATTTCTACCACCGCAACGTCGTTCAAAGTTGTCGACTTCAAAACACGCATCACAGCTCAAACATTGCGAGTCGAATCCGTGGTACTGATCCTAAATTGGCGCCACGGCACCCATCCGCACCAAATCATTTTCTCACTTCAAAGGTCCTCCGCCAGTGTAATCAAATATAGTATGTAGGGCATGGACAATCAGATATGGCACAGAGAAGGCGGCTGGGGTTATACCAGAGGAGAGAGAGGAGAGTCGTGGAATGCATTTTTGGGGCTGATTTAAATTGAGTCGAGATGAGTGGTAATAAATTATCTCAGGTCAGCGTCAATATCATCAAATCATGTCTGTGTATTGAAACATTAAATGACATTTTGAAGGTTAGAGCAACTTGCCATGCATAATTTGTGTATGCGTTAGCATAACAGTTGGTAATTCATTTGGGGCGTCGATTAAAAAAGAAAATTTGTAATATGCAGTGTGGATGAAGTACTTAATTGTGTTAGTAAAAGTACAGATACAGAGGTTGAAAGTTACTCAAGTAAAAAGTATCGCATGAAAGGAAAAAATCAACTGAAGTAAATTGTACCTGTTTAATGTGCTTTTAGAGTAAAACGTTTAACGTGTTTTGCAAATGTTGTTAATTTGTTAAAGTTTAAATGTAATTATATTGTTAAAAAAAAAAAAAAAAAGTATGCATATTTTGGTCAACACTTGCAATACAAATATATATTTTTTTTTTTCTCTTACAAGTTTTGGCGTATCTATTTTTGTTTGCTCAAAGCCAAAGCTTGAAACTGAAAACTATTTATGATGACGATAAAAGATTACCAAAATTAACAAGCAGTCTGTAGCCAGTGCAGACAAAAAAAACAGTTGTAAAAACAGTTGTTGGGGATGTGCGCATGTTAGTATGCTAGTAGTTGTGGGCAATACAGTGATGGCAAATTAAACCCAGGAACCCATACACCAGGAACTACACCTAAAAGAGATACAACAAACAAGTCGGACATCCGGACTAAACTGAGCTCAAAGTGCGCGGAAAGCGACCGTAGGTAGAGCTTAAAAAGAGAGTTTTTACAATGCAATAAAGGAAACAATTAGGTTTTGCTGGAGTAAGAGGAGATGGAGAGGAGCTAAAGAAGTTGATGGTTCTGCCGCTGTGGCCGAGATGGAGGTGGAAGAGGGCTGCGATGCTGACACTATACAGCTGTTTTGTCAAAATAGCCATGATTGTACCCTGACACCCATCAGTTTGAGAAGTATTTGTTTGATCGCTTTCAGCAAGAGCAAATATTTGATTATAAATGTGTAGAATTCGATTCGCAGAGTCCCTCCGATATCAAGTGGTGAGGTCAATATGTCTTCAAAAGTCGAGAAAACTGTCCAGTATATATTTCATTCGGATTCACGTCACATAGGAAACTGTCCATAGTGCTTGCCATTATTCAGCTCCAAAGATTTAGTTGTCAGTTGACAGCTTTGAGATTAATATGGCTAGCTGGGGACACCTAATCCATAACGGGTTCAATTTCCTTCGAACACTGTGAATCTCTCGTGGAGTTACATAGCACCCCTGCCCTCCGTCTGACCATTAAACTTTTGTTACATTACATTCAAGAACGTGCCCACTACTCTATCTATTTTAACTTTACCTTAGTTATGCGGTCTCCGTCTCCAAGCGCTTGTCACGTGAAAAAAAAAAAAAAACTCGAGAATGTCTCTCTGGTCGATTCCTCTCTGCTCTCCTCCGTCTGCGGCGAGCCTATTAGTCAAATGTCAGAGCTCCCCCAGTCTCCATCTTCACGGGCCATAACTCCACCATCACGCCTCATCTCACCAGTTTTATCTTTTTTTTCTTTTTGTGCCTCACCCTTCTAACACTCAAGCCACTTTAAATCGGGAACAACAAACGTATCCACAACGCGCAATTATTTCACGATTCGTTCCCGTAGAATCCTCATGTTTTGCCGATAAAGACACTATTAATACAATACACCTGACTGCTTTAGGTAATAGCGTTCATTTTGATTTTTGTTGCACCGGCTGCGGGCCATTTTGCCTCAGATGGAGAAGCACTTTAAAAAGACCATTACCAAATGGGTGGAATAAAGCGATGTGAATGATATATCCATAAAGACACGGAGAGCAAAAATACAATTCCGTAATGTACCTGACTGGCATTAGACTGCGCAAGAATAATAGCGCATCTTGGGAATTAAACAGAAAGAACCTTGAAGCTATTGTTCGCACATAACGTTTTTAAAATACCCATTTGTCAAATCTGTGACAGGTGCTTTGCAAAGTTCATTTGGAGAATAATAGTTTCTAAACTAATAATGTGACAACGTAAACAAGTAGGGTTCACGTTTGTTAAAAAGTGCAAATATGAAATTGTTGTGTTATGTAGCGTAGAAAAGATATCTGGTTATTACAAGGTGTGAAATTACATAGTGTAGGTAGTAAAAGACAAAACAGTTAATTCAAGGGTGAGAAATTAGAATGAGAAAATTCAAGTAGTCCTAATAATTCTAGCATGTGTCAGAAACAGAACCAACCAAAAATTTCTAGGGGTCCGCTTAAATGTGTAGAATATAATTACAACTTGATACAGTATCATCGTAAATTTAGGAATAATAATAATTCACTTTTTAATATGAAAACATTTCAGCACAACATCACTACAATACAATTATGCTTCAAAGGGAATTCATCGAGCCTTGTCATATAATAATCTATTTCTGAAACTTTGTAAACTGGTAAGCCTTATGTATGAAACATGTGATGTATCTGTGAAAAATTATAGTGGGTCAGAATGATGATTTCTCCAGTAAAATGTGAAAATCTTTTTTTTTTCTTAGTGTCTCTCATAATCTACTGTTAAATAAACAAATACTGTCAATAATGTAATTGTTAAATGTCTTTAAACCAGGCTCTGGTTATCATTTGCCAGTCCCACTGGATTATTCCTATTCTGTGATATTATGTGGTTCATATCAGTTTGTTTGAAGTTCTGCTTCCAGCTGCCTCCACTTCCTCATCGTAATTTAGAATAGAACATCAATGTTTGAATGTGTTATTGCTATGGCATAAACGTCCAGATTTGGCATCTTTTCAAAACCATGATCGTCTCCCTCCTTGACGATGGCATTCCATCCTTACTTATGATGTCACACCTCAAAGCTTAGTGACATCACAGCATTTTATCTCTAAGGGGACCACGTTCAGAAGACTGTTTCATTACCCACATCTTCTGAAGAAATAAGGACACATTTCTGAAGCAGAGAGACAGGGTTTACAAAACCGAAACACCAAAAGGCGCAAAAGATGGGACAGCCACAGGGAAAAAATGTTGCGACC
Organism: Periophthalmus modestus; assembly: GCA_019594935.1. Classification (NCBI taxonomy): domain Eukaryota; kingdom Metazoa; phylum Chordata; class Actinopteri; order Gobiiformes; family Gobiidae; genus Periophthalmus; species Periophthalmus modestus. Next base: position 11,046 of record JAIEZT010000568.1, read on the forward strand.
TTACAGAAAAAGATAGACATTAACTACAAACATGAAGTCAATCATGTTTATGAACTGGCAAAAAAGCACCACCTGCCAATAGAGTTTAAAGAGGTGAAGAAAGACGGTCCCCTCCATGATGCTATCTTCAACCTTGTTCGTATAACGGTTGGAGAATTCACTGCTGAAGCGGAAGCACCGACCGCAAAATGGTTGCCAAAAAGCTAGCAGCACAACGGATTCTGCCGGACCTGCTGCGCCTACCTCTACCTGAGGAGGAGGAAAGTTATTCAAGGCAAAGGAAGAAGAGCGAAAGAAAACACACTCTCTGGCGAGAACTACCCATGTTTAAGCCACAAGAAAAACCCAATAGTGTGTCTGGATATGCTGATGACAAAGTGGCGTGGAAAGCCCCCAAAGTACAGCGTTTTGGAAATAGACATGCGAAACTGAGCCTTGGACCCTATTACATCCAACTGACTGTAGTAGACCAAACAGTGGTGGGAAGAGGTGAGTCGAGGAAAGAGGCAAAAACCGCAGCCGCAGCCAAAATGCTCAATTTATTTGGTTACAACTACATTGTTGAGGAGAGCCACAACCACGTCCACGTAAAGTGCCGCTTGATAGTACTGAGGAAAACAATGCGCCAGATCTTTTTGGTCAGGAGGTTACAGTAGAGTAACGAGTGTCTGGAAGGTACAGTAGAAAGACGCGCGTGTCCAGCTCCTCAAGAGAACCAATCTGAGGAGGAGACCCCAAGTCATCCCCAATGGACCTGGCACAGTCTGATGAAGTAATGGAACGACGTCATGTCTGGTGTTCCGCAAGAAGAACCATCTGAAACACTGCAGGGGGACACCATGTACTGAACCCACAGACGAGCTCTCAGCTCCTGGCAGCCAGATGTCCTTCAAAATGTTGATAGAAATAGGTGTGGTTCAAACCACCACCATGGACATTGCAGTGGCAGGAAAACCACAAGCACCTCCAGGTAGTGAAGAGATGGCATCGCCCCGGACATGGCACCTGTCACATCCATCCAGGATATGGTACCTGTCACACTTCAGGACATGGCACCTGACACGCTCCCGACATGGCACCTGACACACTTCAGGACATGGCCCACCTGACACACACTCCAAACATGGCACCTGACACACTTCAGGACCTGGCACCTGACACGCTTCAAGACAATGGCACCTGACACACTTCAGGACATGGAAACCTGACACACTCGAGGATATGGTACCTGTCACGCTCCAGGACATGGCACATGACACCACTCGAGGATATGGTACCTGTCACGCTCCAGGACATGGCACCCTGACACGCTCCAGGACATGGCACCTGACACACTCGAGGATATGGTACCTGACACGCTCCAGGATATGGCACCTGGCACGCCCGGACATGGCACCTGACACACTTCAGGACATGGCACCCTGACACACTCGAGGATATGGTACCTGTCACGCTCCAGGACAATGGCACCTGACACGCTCCAGGACATGGCACCTGACACACTCGAGGATATGGTACCTGTCACGCTCCAGGACATGGCACCTGCACGCTCCCCAGACATATGCACCTGACACACTTCCGGGACATGGCACCTGACACGCTCCCCCAGGACATGGCAACCTGACACACTCGAGGATATGGTACCTGTCACACTCCAGGACATGGCACCTGTCACACTTCAGGGACATGGCACCTGTCACACATCAGGACATGGCACCTGACACACCACTCGAGGATATGGTACCTGTCACGCTCCAAGACATGCCACCTGACACGCTCCAGGACATTGCACCTGTCATGTTCCAGGACATGGCACCTGACACGCTCCAGGACATGCGTGCCACCCGAACCACAGCTCCAGGACATTGCACCTCCTGTCATGTTCCAGGACATGGCACCTGAAACGCCACTTGCTCCTGGATACTGGTACCTGACACGCTCCAAGACATGGCACCTGTCATGTTCCAGGATATGGCACCTGTTACGCTCCAAGACATGGCAACCTGACACGCTCCAAGACATCCCACCTGACTCGCTCCAGGATATGCCACCTGACACGCTCCAAGACATGGCACCTGTCACGCTCCAGAACATGGCACCTGGACACCGCTCCAAGATGATGATTTACTGAAGAGTATAGAAGATAAAGGCTCAGAAGTTTCCCACACCGATTTGCTCACACTAGAGGGGGTCGACTTGCTTGGCATCAGGAAAATGTCGAACCTCCCCAGAGCCTCATGAAATTGTATGTGAATTCCACAAGAAATGATCATGGAAAATGTTCTGGGACACTCACCTGCAGGAATCGAACCAACAGTCACTTGAGATTACACAGGAGCCCATATCAGAAAAACCAGTTCAAGTGCTGAACCCCAGAGGATAGGTCCCAACCTGCCACTGCATCAGTGTGAACCTGCAGCTGCTGCCTACGGAAATCCTGTCCCAGTTGACCTTACTTGGGCTTTTACAAGAAAACAATGGTATCATGGAGTTGTCTGAATCAAATCCTCCAGCCACAGCCACCATCCTCAACAAGAGTCTGAAGTTTGGGCAGTCTGCGTCAGACTCAGTCAGAAAGAACATCAGACCAGCACTACACCAGCACTATGTGAAACCACCACATAGAGGCCAGAGGACAACAGGGAATCAGTTTCAGCACAAGACGCTCCACTTCAAGAAACAAATGAACTGACCACTGTTCAGGAAACTGTAACAGAAACAAGCAACCCGCCCGCTCCACCCTGTGGACATCTAGTGTCGTTCTCCATCACACTTGCTTTTGTTCGCAAAATATGGCTTAAAATGGCAAACTGCCACAATTACGACAGTTTCACACATGGCATGTCCAGCTGGCATACACACAAGATCAAGCAGCACCTCAAGCGGCAATGGGAGAGTTGTTGTCACTCTCTAAAAAACCTGAAAAAAATTGGCAAAAAAGCAGCCAAAAGTCTCAAAGCAGAGTACGGCTCTGCTCGCCATCACTGGCGGCTGCTTGGCACCAGATACTGCAGCGTTCGAAGTTAGCAGCCCGCTGTGACCCCATCTCAACAACGCACTGACAGCCTTTCTCAAAACGCCCCACGTCTGCTGCCCTGTCACGCTTCTTCTCCAGAGTGAGGAGGGCGTTCAGTTTTCAGTAGGCTCAATTAGACGGACTATGTGCATTTACAAACCATTTTGATGGAAAGAACGTTTCCATTGAAATGTGTTAAAATGCATATATTTGTCTGCATAATAAACAGCTGAGAGCCATCCAAAACACACCCCCAGTCTGCTCTCACAATTCTACAGACTGAGGAGGGTGGTACTTCTCATTAGGCCCATAATTGATAAGAATGTGTATTTAGAACCATTTTGATTGAAGAACGTTTCCTTTAAAATGTTGTTAAAATTCATTAATTCTTCCCAAAAATTAAGAATGCAAAACCAATGTATTGTTTACTGTTGTGCTTATTTGTTTGTTTAATGCTGTAATATTTCAAACGAGTTTTTGTATTTTTCCAAACACAGAAAAAGAATGAACAAGGGAAAACAAAACAAAATGACTGAATCTGGAGTAGAACACTTTATAAACACTGGTCACTGTCACTTTAAACAAATTGTAATTAATCGTTCTGTCACTATAATATTATATATTTATGTTTACTTATTATTATTCATTCTTTTATGTTGCACCATGATACCACAAGCAAGTTCCTAATCTGTGGATTTTGTTCACTGACAACCCTGATTCTGGGGCAATGCTTATGAAGCTGTGTTTTTTACTGAGCCATTTAAAAGTGCATTTAGCATTTTCCATCTCAAGCTGGTTTGTGTTTAGTCTTAACATTCAATATTGTAACAATATAATGTATATAAAAAAGATTTGTATTTAAAACGACTAAAAGGTAAAGTTTAAGATAATTTATTACTATATAAAAGCTATAAAATAGCCAAGAGCATTAAATGTCATAATTCATAATTAGTAAAAACCTTTCAGCCCCCCCCTGTGCTAGAGGTAAACACACACACACACCACAAACAAACACACACACAAAAAACAAACAAAAAAACCCCACACACAACAACCCCAAAACAAAATGAAAGTGCTACACACGTCAACTCGCAATGGAGCTCAAAGGTGTACGCCCACACCCCCAGTTCTAAAAGTACAGTTTTTCCTCATTTTTTCCATAGACTTGGTCCGAAGACATTTTGAGTTTGAAAGCTTTGTGCAAAGGTAATCAGCTGTGTGGAAATTTTCTAATTGGCCGCATACCTACAATTTACATTTCTAAATTGTTTCGTGAATCTTTACAAAACTGCTGAGTGTTTTTAGAGCATTTCACCAAAGCTTGGCACATGCACATGCTTTTTGGGACCTCAAAACTGTTTTTACCATCATCATTGTATTGAGCTTCATAAAAAATATAAAGTTATGGGGAAATGTGTGATGTATCTGTAAATTCAGTGAAAAATGATAGTGGGCCTCAGACTGATGATTTCTCCAGTAAAACCTAAAAATCATTACTTTTTTTCTTAAGTGTCTCTCATAATCTACTGTTAAATAAAACAAATAATAAGGTCAGTGAGTAATGTAATGTTAAAACACACACATTGTGAATTGTCTTTAAAAAGTATGTATATTTGTGCAGAAGGTCCGTCAACTCCTCTTAGCAAGTCATTCCAGTTTCAGTGCTCGGTACCACAAACAGGGGCACACAGAATGGGATCAGAATGACTCTGTTTATGCATTTTATCTTTTTTTGACAAAAAAACAATATTGTTTATTTTTCATATACCTATGTATAGTCACATATAGTTTTCTAATATTGCAAAAAAAGCCATTGTCCAAAGGCTGGGGTAGCTTTATAAATGACGCTTGTGGGTGCGCTTGGAGGCGGCCAATTTGGACTACGTGTGACCGGAGTGTTTGCCACTGCCTGAATGAACACGTGCTGTACTAAGGAACGATAAAAAATGTACAGTTTTATTTGCAGGTGGAAGTATAGTCATACAATTAAATAAGAATGTCACTCACAAATATAAGATCTAGTGTAATATACGCTATCAGTCCAAGATGTGAAGGGACACTGGTATGATTGTCTTTTTAAACATAACATTTTAGTTTTTGTATTTTCACTTGTCCTTGGTCTGTTTTAACTCAGGAGCCATGAGTCTGAAAATAAAGATATAATGAATTTGAAGGAATGATTAAAAGAAAAACTGTAATATATTTTGATGAATGCAGAGGCCAAGCATAAAATTTGGTTGCATTTCAGAAAAAAAAACTCTTTTGGTGGACTATGGGACACATAATATACGAGGCAATTTAATACGTTTTAAAAAACAATTTAATATTAGTTTAATCTATTTCAGGAAAAAAAAAAAAAAAAAAAAAGGGACTCCTTGCATCATGGCTTGGGTCCATACAGGATTGTTTTGTAAAAGAAACAGAAGCTGTTAGGTCACGCCCTGTGCACTTTAAACACGGTACCTACATGACTGGGAGAGTGTACCGCATGTCCATATCTGGAGCTACACGTTTATCAGGGACTACCTTCAACAAGCGGCATTGACCCGATTCAAACAGTACTGTTATTTTTTTTATTTTTTCTTTGTCCCAACCAAAATTTTATGTGGGTGGGGTCCGGCTTAAAGTGTGTTTAGACTTCATACAAATCTTGATACACACCGTATCATCGTAAAATTATGAATAAATAGAATTCACTTCCATTAATGAAAACATTTCAGCACAACACCCACTACAATACAATTATGCTTCAAAGAGAATTCAGAGCTTGTCATATAAAATCTATTTCCTGAAAAAAAAAAAACAAAAAACAAACTTTGTAACTGGTAGCTTATGTATGAAACCATGTTGATGTATCTGTGGAAAAATATAGTTGGGCTCAGAATGGAATGATTTCTCCAGTAAATGGGAAAATCTTTTTGTTTGTCTTAGTGTCTCTCATAATACTCCTGTTTAAATAACCAAATACTGGTAATAAGGGTAATTGTAAATGTTCTTTAAACCAGGATCTGGTTATAATTGGACAGTCCCCCTGGATTACTTCCCTATTCTGTGATATGTATGTGGTTATATCAGCTCTTGTTGAAGTTTCTGCTTCCAGCCTGCCTAATTCTGTAATTTAGAATCGAACAGCCAATGTGTTGAAGGGTTTATTGCATATGGCAAACGGTCAGATTTGGCATCTTTTCAAACCCATGGAGCGTCTCCTTGACGATGTGCATTCCATCCTTTATGATGTCTCACACTCACAAATGCTTAGTGACATTCACAGCATTTTATTCTACGGGAGACCCCTCCGTTCAGGAGACGGGTCACCTTTAACCCACATCTCGTGAAGAGAAATAAGGACACATTCTGAACGGCAGAGAGATGTCGGTTACAAACCCCGAAACACAAAAGGCGCAAAGATGGACAAGCCACAGGGAAAAAGATGTTGCAACTTAAAGAAAAAAGACTCGACAGTTTAAACTACAAACAGGAAGTCAAATCATGTTTATGAATGGCCCCCCAACAACAAAGCACCACCTGCCCAATAGAGTTTAAAGAGGTGAACGAAAGACGGTCCCCTCCATGATGCTATCTTCACCTTTCGTCTAACGGTTGGAGAATTCCACTGCTGAAGCGGACAGCACCCCCGGACCACCCAAACCATGGTTGCACAAAAAGCTGGCGGGCACAACGGATTCTGCGGCATAACCTGCTTGCGCCTACCTCTACCTGACCAGGAGGACCGGAAAGTTATTGCAAGGCAATGGACGAAAACAGAAAACACCACTCTCTGGCGAGAAAACTACCATGTTTTAAGCCAACAAGAAAAACAACAATAGTGTGTCTCGGGATACGCTTCGGTGACAACTTGGCGTGCGAAAGCCCCCAAAGTACAGTGTTTTGGAAATAGACATGGAAACTGCGCCTGGACCCATAATAACAACAACTGACGGGACGTTACCGATCCAAAACAGTGGTGGGAAGAGGGTTGTTGAGTAGAGGAGGGGGAAAGAGGCAACAACAGCCAGCGCCGCAGACAAAAATGCGCAATTTATTTGGTTACAAAAACATTGTGAGGCAGCCCCACACCAAGTTCACGTGAAAAGTGCCGCTTGATGTGTACTGAGGAAAAACAATGCCGCAGACCTTTTTGGTCAGGAGGGTTACCAGAGAGCCTAAAGATGTGTGGACAGTTACAGATACCCAGTAGCGAATTGCGTGCCAGCTCCTTCAAGAGAAACCAATACCCTCGACGGAGGGAGACCCAGTCATCCCCACCAGGACCTGCAACCAGTCTGATGAAAGTAATGGAAGACGTCAATGTCTGGTGTTCAGCAAAAGAAGAACCATCTGAATACACTGCAAGGGGAAAAATGTACAGTGAACCCACAGCCAGCGAGCTACCAGCGGCTGCAGACAGATGTCCTTCAAAGGTTGATAGAAATAGGATGTGGTTCAACCAACAAACATGGGACTGATGGCAGTGGCAGGAAACCACAAGCACCTCCAGGTAGTGAAGAGATGGCATCGCCACAGGACATGGCACCGTCACCACTCCAGGACAGGGCACCTGTCCACACTTCAGACATGGCAACTCACATTCAGACATGCACCTGACACGCTCCCGGACAGGGCACCTGACCACGCTCCAGGACATGGCACCGACAAGCTCCAAGCGTGGCTACCTGTCACGCCAAGACGTGGCACATGACGTCGACTGAGGATAATGGCACTCCTGCATGTTCCGAATGGCACTGACACGCTCCAGGATTATGGAACCTGACACTCCCAGACGTGGCACTGTCACGCCTCCAAGACGTCCCGGCCCACCTGACCACGCTCGACCCGGACCTATGGCACCGTAAATGTTCCAGGACATGGCACCTGACACGCCTCCAGGACTACTGCCTACCTGACACGCTTTCCTAGGTATGGTACCTGACACGCTCCAGGACATGGCACCTGACACGCGCGAGGATATCACCTGTCATGGTTCCAGGAATGGACATCGACACGCCCCTCCAGGATAGACACCTGACCCACGCTCCAGGATATTGGTACCTGACAGCCGACGGATATGGCACTCGACCACGCTCCAAGAATGCTACTGACCACGCTCAGGACATGGCACCTGCACGTCCCAGGACGTGCCAACTGACATGCGCGAGGATACTCGGTACCGCTCACACCTCCAGGGACTGGCACCTCGACACGCTCCAAGCGAGATGCAACCTGACATGATCGAGGAATAACTGGTATCCTGTACACACTCCCGGGCATGGACCCCTTGACAACGCTCCCAGGCATCATGCACACCGACACCTCCGAGGATATGGGCCACAGTGGCACGCTCCACAAGAATGGAAGCCTGTATGTTACAGGACATGGAACACGGACACGCTCCAGGACTGCTGCAACCTGACCCCGTCGAGGATATGGCACATGACCGCTCCCCAAGACATGCCACCTGACCGCTCCAGGGCCATGGAACCTGACACGCCCACGGACCTGTGGCACCATGACATGCCCTCCCGAGGCATATGGTACCGTTTCCCCCCCCCCCCAAAACAATCCAGGGACATGGCACCTGACACCGCGCCAGGATATGACACCTTCCCTGACATGGCTCGAGGATATGGTACCGGCTACACTCCACCGGACCCCATGGCACCCGACACTGCTACAAGACCATGCACACACCTGACACGATCGAGGATATGGAACCTGTTACGCTCCAAGAAATGGGGCACCCTGTCATGTTCCAGGCATGGACACCTGACACGCTCCAAGATGAGGATTAACTGAAGCGAGTTATAGAAGATAAAGGCTAAGAAGTTTCCCACATCCGATTTTGCTCACAACTAGAGGGCGGCTCGACCCTTGGCATCGGAAAAGTAGAAACATTCCCCAGAGCCTCATGAAAATTCGTATGGACTTTCCATCAACAAAGCTCCATGGGAACCACCTGTTCTCGGGACACTCACATGCAGGAACCTCGAACAACACAGGCACGTGAGATTACAAAGGAGCCCATTCAGAAACCCAGTTAAAGTGCTGAACCCCAAACGCAGGAGCGTCCAAAACCTGCCATCAGTGAACCTCGCGGCTGCTGCCTACGGAAATCCTGTGCCCAGTTGTCCTTTACCTTAGGGCTCATACAAGAAAACAATGGTATCATGGAGTTGTCTGAATCAAATCCACCCGCCACCAGTCCTCAAAAGAGTCTGAAGTCGCATCTGCGTCAGACTCAGTCAGAAAGCATCAGCACGCACACCACAAGCCCCCCAACTTTTTAATGTGAAACAACACATGAGCCCAGGCCAGCCAGCGGAAAACAGGGATAGGAAATCAGTTCATGCAACAAGACGCCCTCAACATCAAGAAACACAAATGAATGACCCAAGTTCGGAAACTTGTAACGAAACAAGCAACCACGCCCGATCCACCCTGTGGGAAATCTAGTGTCGTTATCAATCACACTCGCTTTTGTTGCCAACAATCTTTAAATGGCAAACGCACAATTAAGGACAGTTTCCACATGGTGCTGTGACAGCTGCATTACAAAGATAAGCCCAGCCACTCCATAGGCAATGAGGTCTCGCTTGTCACCGCTAAAAAACTTGAACAAAAAATTGGACCCAAAAAAAGAAGCAAAAGTCTTAGAGCCCGAGTACGGCTCGGCTCCTCGCACTCCTGGCGCCCCCTGCTTGTGCACCAGATACTGCAGCTTTCGAAGCCACGCCGCTGTGAACCATAGCACACAACGCACTGACAGCCTTTCAACTCAACCGCCCACGGTCTGCCCTGGCACCGCTCTTCCAAGAGTGAGGAGGGCGTTCAGTTTCATAGGACCTCAAGTAGACGCACATGTGCATTACAAACACCATTTTGATGAAAGAGTTTCATTGCCACAATGTGTTAAAACGGCCCCACCCTATTTGTCCTGCATAATAACACCGCTGAAGAGCCATCCAAAACCCACCCCAGTCCTGCTTCTAACAATTCCATCCAGAATGAGGGGGTGGGAACTTTCTCATCCCGGCCCCACTATCTCTTGAATAAGAATGTGTATTTAGAACCATTTTGAGTGAAAGAACGTTTCCTTTAAAATGTGTAAAAGGCCATCAATTTCTCCCCAAAAATAAAGAATGGCAAAACCAATGTAGTGTTTACCTGTTGGGGTGCTATATTGTGTTGTTTTAAATGCTGTAAATATTTCGAAAAGAGTTTTGTGTGTATTTTTCACAACACAAAAAACGAATGAAACAAGGGAACAAACAAAATGACTTGAATCGGGAGGAGAAACACTTTATAACCTGGTCACTGTCACTTTAAAAACAAATGTAATTAATGTGTTCTGTCTCTGATAATATTATATATTTCTGTGTTTTCACTACTTAGTTATTCATGTCTTTTATGTTTTGCACCATGATACCAAAGGCAAGTTCCTAACCTCTGTGGATTTTTGTTCACTGACCAACTGATTCTGGGGCTAATGCTATGCAAGCTGTGTTTTTTACTGAGCAATTAACCAAGTAGCATCCTTTCAGACATGTTTCCATCTCAAGCCTGGTTGTGTTTAGTCTAAACAGTCAAAATATTTAACAATAGAATGTATACCCTAGAGCAACAAGATTGTCATTAAATCAATAAAAGGTAAGTTTAGATATTGATCGACTATATAAAACAGCTATAAAATAGCAAGAGCATTAAATGTCATAATTCAAATAGTAAAACCTTCAGCACCTGTGCCAGTCATGGTAAAACACACAAACACACAAACCACCAACAAAAACACACACAAAAAAAACTACCCAACAAACAAAAAACACACACACAAACACCCCAAAACAAAACTGACCAGTGCTACCCACAGTCACTGCAAGGGCTCTAAAGTCTGACTGCCACACCCCAGTTCTAAAAGTACATTTGTCCTTCATTTGGTCCATAGATCTTCTCCTCCCGAAAGAATTTTAGAATTTTGACAAGCCGCTTGTGCCCAAAGCGTATCCCTTAGCTGTGCTGTGAAACTAATGTCCCCGGGGGTGGGCCCGCTACACCTTACAAATTACAGTTATTTACAATACATCTTTTTTCCTTCTCGAAACTTTACACCCAATGCTGCGGTTTATTAGATGCATTTTCACCAAAGCTCCTCTGGGCACCAGGCACAGCGTTATTTGGCCTCAAAAAAACTGTTGTTATACCCCATCATCCAATTGTATTTGACAGCCTTCCAAAACAATTCATTCAATCTATGGGTGGAAAACTGTTATGTGATTGTGAATCTTGTAAATTCAGTGAAAAATTATTATCTGGCTCAGAAGCCATGATTTTCTCCAGTATAAAACCTAAAAAAATCATTACTTTTTTCTATATTCTAGGAGTGGTCCCCCCCCGCGAATAAATCTGACTGTTTGTAACATTAAACAAATAAGTAGTACTGTAAATGTATGTTAAAACACACACATTGTGAATGGGTGCTGTAAAAAGTAGTCCTCCAGCTGGGGCAATCCCACCTCCAACGCTCTTTAGACAGTCTTTGTTTAAGTATTTCCCAGTGGGTGGGGGATTCCATTTGTGCTCCTGTTACCACAACAGGACACACAGAATGGGATCCACGAGAAATGAACCTCTGTTTAGCAGTTGCATTTTATAAAATTAAAAAAAACTAAAAATCTTTGATTTGAAAAAACAATCAATATGGTTATTAACTATTTTCATATAACTATGGTATTAGGATCCAGTCTAGTTTAATTCCTAAATAATTGCAAAAACCGAAAAGAGAGAACGGCCCCATGCTCCAAAAGGATGATGCGTGGAGCCTTATATAGAACTCTTTAGTGTATGGGTTGCTCTCCTTTGCCGGGCCGGCCAAGGACGAGATGTTGACCGAGATGTATTTGCCCACACGCAATTAAAAATGAACACGTTGCTGATTGGGCTAAGAAACGATAATGGTACAAGATTGTTATATTGCCCAGGTTTTGCATAAGGTCATAAACAATTTAAATTAAGAATGATCACTCACAAAATATAAGCTCAGGTTTCAGTGTACATAGCTACTCAGTCCAAGATGTGAAGACACCTGCTGTATGGATGTCCTTTTTTAAACCATACACATTGGTAGTTAATTTGTGTATTTTTTCACTGGTCCCATTGTCTGTTGTTAATCACAGAGCTCATGAGTCTGGAAGTAAAGATAAACTTTAATTACCATGATATATAAAAAGAATAAACTTGGTAATATAATTTGTGCCCATGCAGAGGCCCTGAATACTAAAATGGTGTCCTTTCAGAAAAACTCTCGGTGGACTTGCGGACACATTAATAACGAGGGCACCCGGCTGTCTTTAGTTCGCGTTCCATACTTGATAAGTTCCAGGCTTGGTCTTGGAGGTGGACCCCTCCACTACGATAGAAGAGTTTTTCTAACATGTGGATAAAACAACAAGGACTGTACACCTCTTTCAACCCTGCAATGCTCCCGGCCAATTGTGTGATCAGAGAAGGAACCAAGACTCGAAATAATGGACAGTTTCAGTTTGTGGAAAAAACACGTGGAAGGAAAGACCAACAAAAAAAAACAAGAAGTAATAGAGACGAAAAAAAATAAAACCATCCACCAAAATTGTTTGCTGTAGCAGTATCCCACTATAACCTCAATGCCTCTAGTATAACACTAATGCCTTTTACACACAGTAACTAACGCTACACAATTTACAGAAACACAAACTAACCTTGTGTTTCGTCTTACAGAGGGATAACCAAGGCCTACAATGCCCCCAGAACGGGACACATTGGTATGCCCATAGTTGGTATCCATCCTACACTACAACGCCTGGTTGGATTTGAATAACAGAGCATCATGAATGGACGGCATCCAGTACATTATGGTAAAGTGTTTGTTGTGCATTGGCAATCCAAAACACTTACCCTTCAGCCCTGGAACCACGGTGTGTTTCACAATGAATGACTACCAGGAACAGAGGAAAGCTAGCACATGCACGCGCTAACTCTTTTTCAACTGGATACAGATAGAGTACTTGCAAATCTGTTTGAGTGAAGAAGAAAAAACAAAATGCTGCGTTTAACAGGGCACCTATGCAACTTTTCTGAAGTGGAGAATCAGCCTGGGGTAAATTGTGAAACAATTTTAAAAAGAAATAAAAAATGGAAAAAATGAAAATCTGCCAAGCATTAGCGAAATTGGCTTGCGAGAGCCATAAAAAAACTTACTACTCTATACAAAGACTAAGAACAACTACTGGATTGCCATGACATACCAATAGGTCTTGTGCGAAAAAATAAAATTATGCAACAATCGTGTATCTTTTTCGCCCTATTTGATTGTCTTGTACTGTGACAAAGAAACCATGCATCCCCCTTACTGGGAGTGGGCTTGAATCTCCACACACCCCACCCCTCCCTTGTATTTCGGCCTGGAGAGGGGACCCCATCCCTGCTTGTTTCCATGCGCTTTACCACTGGTGGTCCCTTTGGCTATAATCCTCCGCAGTATGGCATCAAAAAATGTGTCCCTATGGAACCATGCAGGAACGACCGTGCCAGCCCAGAAAATTACATACCGTAGCCTTTTTTTTGCCCTTTGCCACCAAATTACTGTACTATTGTATAAAGAAGTCTCTTGAGGTTCAAAAATACAGTCTGACGGGGTACCCCAGGCCCTGCAGCTAATCAGAAAGTGTGTAATTACTGTCAAGACATCAGGCCACAGTGCTTCACGGTACATGCTAGTTTTGTTAGCAACTATACAGCTCTAGCCGCTGAAAGTGTGTAATAAGTAAAATAAAAACAGTGAATAATTAACTCGAATTGCATACAGTAAGTGAAGGAACAAACTTTGGACTACATGCAAAAATTATTTGACACTTTTTTAAACAGCAAAAAAATTCACACACAGATGTGCATTCAGTGCAATTTATACTTTTCTTCTCGTTCAATAAAACTACAGTTAAGTGCACCACCGCTCCAATCACTACATGAGCCCCCGAAGTTAGCACTCCATCATTTCTGCGTCATTTGATGGTTTTTATTAGCGTCACCATCTCTCAGCAGGCGAGTAATGTTGACTTGTATGTGGGATCTTCTCACATTTGAAAATAACAGAGCAGTCAAAACGAGGAGGTGCTAAGTTGCCCAGAGTGTGGATTTCTCAAAACAGCTACTACATTAACAGTTAGTCCTCCGGAAACACGTCAACAATGCGTAACGCTGGCTGCACTTTTGCTAGAAAGAAGAGATTGTAAAATGACCCAATCTGGTATGATATATATCTCTGTTCTGCAAGTCAGGGATTGTAGAATGCTAAAAAAGTGCTAATATCAGTTATGTGATATTTTCATAATGGATTTATGTTTGGGTATGACTAGGTGTACTCGGGATGTAAGGACTAAAGTCAGTGGTTTGGCTAAAGTCGTGTCCTTGTCAGTCAAAAAGGGGGTGTAGCAAAAGCTCTCAAACACTATTACGTATCTACCATATTTTTGGACAAAATTTTATTTACGAACAGACAGATTCAACTTGGGAATCATGAGTGTAATCTGACTAACACTTAAAATAAAAAATTTAAATTTTTGGTGACTAATACAAATTCTGGTTGACTAGACACAATCGACCATAGACTGTATAAAGCAACGAAGGACTACCAAGGAGTAATGACGTTACCCACAGCGTTCAGATCACAGGTCATGTGAAGCTCATCGAGGCCAGAGGTTTACATGGGAAATTTGGAACCAAGCTCCATATTTGGAATTCTGACCACGAGTATCATAGCCAACCAACAAGAGCCATCCCGAGCGAGGGCTGGGTTGAAAGGTGACACCCCTTCCCACCCCACCTCTTGGTTTAAAAGGTAGTGACGGTGCTTAGCAACGCTGTCAATCAAAAACACTATTTGGGAACGACCTTAGGGAAAGAAGGCAACTGAGAATCGCCAACCCCAAACACAAAGAATAATCGCCCATTGTATCCAAGATCCAGAATGAACAAAACAAAAAAAACAAAAAACTACTTATCCACCAGAGAGTAGACCGGGAGGAAGACCAAAGGGTTCTGTCCTGTCCCGGGTTAGGACTCTCTTCCTATTGATTTGTATGAGATGGGGGCCCACGGTGAGACTTTTTTTGCCCCGGGTCCCCAAATTTCAGTTGACGGGCTCTGCTCATCCCACAATATTCGCCGTCCCCTGGATGTAGTAGTTTTGCACTCACAACATGGAAACCATCACTCCGTCAGCACCACTTAATAATTATTGTGACCATCATCGTCTATCATTTTTTTTAAGGTTTTTGGCCATTTGATAACCGTGACACTAAACTTTCCAACATCCTGAATGAAGTTAAGATCATGGTTACTCTTCAGGGCCAGACTAATGGAACCAAACAATACTGTGATATCGTAGTGTCAAACTTCTCACACATAATATCGTAGGACTGTCCACAATTAATATATCCAATTACAAATGTCTTGTTGGATGTAAATTGCTTTATGGTTGCAGCTTAATCTTAAAAACAAAGTACAGAGAGAGATTATCCCCTTTACTCGATTCCCAGTGGCTACATAAAGAAAGTACCTGTTATGAAAGCACTTTTTTATATCTTAAGTCTTTGGATTATGACAGAACGAAAGGCTTGTCCAAAAAAGTAGCATATTCTTGATTGTGTTAAGCCTCCACAAAATATCACATCTACTAGATGCATATCGTGCGAAAATATCATACCGTTGACGATGCATACGGGAAAATATCATTACCGTGAGATTTGGATTACTGTTACACATCTCCTATGGAACATTCCAATCTCCATGAAACAATCAGGTCGTGAAGAGTTGTAGTAGTTCATCTTTCAATGTTAACCTCTCGCCAACACAATGGTCTCCGCACTTCTGTAATGAGAAGTGTCTCTGTCCCTGTCCCCAGAGCAGCCCTAATAGTGGTTAAGTGTCTGTTGGGTCACGTGGCAATTGTCATAATCATTCTTCGCGGCCATTTAGAAAAATGCCACCGAACATGGACTTTTGGAAGCACATTCGTGTATGGGAGAGCTGTACAGCCTCAGTCAATCTTGTAGTGTCATTTTTCAAACAGCCAAAACCACTTTACTGGCTTTGTGTGCAGGGTCCGTACAGCCACATGAATGGGAATTGCAGTCGAGAGTGCACTGCAGTGGGTGCCAATGCTGACCCCCCCCCCCCTGAATATATCAGTGGCTTTCAAATTCAGGAGGGGTGATGATGTCATACTCCGAGATGGGGTCCAACAGCCGTTTTTGTCTATGGATATATCTGAACTTTGCCATGAAATATCCAAAATGTTAAATTTCACAAAATGCCCGAATGAACCACGATGTGATGTTTATTAGTGACTAGACCCATTACCTCCTTGGATTAAACAATAATGCATTTAATTATATTCATGTTTTTGCTGATTGGTATTAAATATTATTGGCATCTGAAATGCAGCCATACAGGAGTGAAAATCAAGATCTCGTGACATTAGATAGAAACAAAATCACACAAAATGACAGTAGTCTTGGTTCCGTGTGTGGTTTAGAGGGGAACGTACAATGGACTGTGAGGTGCGATACTACAGGCAAAACTCCGTCCAAATTGTCCATCAACATGCTGAATACGTTTTATTATTTTCATTTAATCACTTTGTATAGAGATATATGGAGCATTGTTAACTTCAAGGGCAGCATAGTTCTCCCATATGACATAAGGATCACCCTCCACAGCATCTACACACACACCAAACTTTACAGTCTCGTACTTAATACAATTTTGACAGATTATATAAAAGGATTTGTTAATATTTTTAAACCTGATTTATGATTTACCTCAAAACTCTGCAAATATGTCAAGAAATTTTATGAAATGTATGTCCCAAATATGTGTAATTTAGCCATTTTTCACATAAAAGGCCTCACTTAAAATCTGTTAATTGGAAAAAAAAAAACAACTTTTTGTCCAGTTGACCATTGTACTTTTGGCTTTTTACTATAGATCAGACCTGGACGACTGGAGGGATTACACAGACATCTCCATCTTATAAATGAAAACACCATGTTGAAAAACTTAAACTTACTTAAATTACACACAAACTTTCAAGATTTTTTCCTATTCAGCTGTAGTGTCTCGCCCCAGTGGAGATGTTATTGCTTTGCCTGCAGTGTTCCATAGGAGGAGTTCTTACTGCTTAATACCACCTCGATAAACATGCCATGCTTACTGTGAGCCGGCTTGCCTCTCCATTGATCAGACCTGTACTTGGTTTGATGGACGTATACCCTATGAAATCTTGGCAAAGCAATAGCGCGTTTTCACAGTTGCTAAAAAATAGATTGTGACATCACATTGCACAGGATTGTGGGATAACCCCTCAGACAAACGCTAACGCAAAGCCAGTACGTCGTCCTCTGTCAAGACAAACCCTAATTTCCAGTTCTTATTTCTGATTTTACAGAGCGTTTAAATGTAGAATCAGTTGTAAAGTAGGCTATTCTATCTTCATGGACACGCTCAATAAAAAAAAAAGTTACATACTGCATCTTTTAAAGCCCCATATACACAAATATGACAAACAAATCAGTTCAAAACTCACTCCTCCCCTCCCTAACATCTGTCTAACATTCTGATTCTTCACAGGGGATGAGTTTTATTTTAAGCATTTCTTTATGTGCGTCGGCATGCTCACAACAACAATCATTGCTATTGAAAGTTTTGCAAATTTTCAGCTCTTTAGAAGATTGTAGGAGCCAAGAGTGTTTTTCTGTGCAGCAGCTGCGAGCTCAGGTGGTGACATCAAGGCTGACATGAAAGGCATCTGCGGAAAAAAAAAAAATTGGAAAAATTTTGATTCTAAGCAATTCCACCCACTGTATCAGCTATTGTAGCTAATAAATAGAAGCTTTCAGGACACAAGGAAAAAGCAAATATTTCTCGTAACATTGATGACTTTCCATCAAAGCATTATTTAAGAGCACCAAATTGAACAGTTGCAAGTAGTTAGTAATTTCACCTCACACAACAAGAAGATATAGAGCCAATATGTTGATGTTAAAAATGGTTAATAGATCACTGTAACAACACATACGAAGAGTGTGAGAATTTACACAGCAAAATGTATTAATTTACTTTTCTTTTTTAAGTTTGATTTCATAAAGCTGTTGTTAGACTCGTCTCAAAACATAAGTTGAGTTGTATTTAGCTTCATTCACGCTTGTTTCATAATCCTCCTTACAAGGTTGTCAAGGTTACAAAACTCAGAAATCACTTTCTGTTTTTAATTTTTCCCAGATTTATGGCATCATATGTAGAAATCCAGAGGTATGACAATGTTTTTAAGTAAATAAATCAATGTCAGACTTTTTCATTTCTACTGTGTTTGTTTGTTTTTTTGTTGTTGTTTTTTTCTCCTCCATGGTAATTCCCTTTGCTGCCAGAAGATGGAGTGTGTGATACCCATCCACATAGCAAGTTAAAATCGAGAAGTTTCTTTTGACACTAATCACACATAACACTGTTTATTGGATTGATTGTCATTGGGTATCAACTTTCACCCCATTAGCAAGACAAACTAGATATCCACAGTAATCTAATCCTCCAGCTATGTACTCCCTGACTCCAGAACTGCATTCATGGGTGCTACTCCACACATTAGCCTTAAAGGGCCGGTAATCAATTAGTTTTTTCCATGTAGTTTGAGCAAAATGTATTTTGTCCCAGTACATAGTATATATTGTAAATGCAGTTTTTTGGGGTCAAAATAAGTTTTGATGTTTAATATCTACATTGAATTAAAAAGCGTTTTTATCGCCCAATTATTAGGACGTGTGTAGTTAGCATGCTAGTTGTTAGCTTTACAGTGACAGCAAAACTCCGGGTGTCTGAAAAGTTTGTGAAAAGTGCTTACAAACTCATCACTGTGAATAATTAGGATGCTCAGATGCATAAGGTAAGTGAGGAAATAATTTTGAACCAATACAAATCATTTAAAATGAAACTAGTTCAGTTTTGCATTTTTCAAGGCTGTAAAAATCAAGAACAAAGCCTTAAAAAAGAGGCTAAACGAAGCTAATCTTTCAGCTTGATACTCCCTGACTCAAGACCTGCATCAGGATTGCTACTCCAAAATGTTAGCTACCGTATTCGACTCATGATAATTGAAAATAGAACTTTGGGCAGCCGACCTCACTGCGGTGAAAGCATATCGCTTTTAGCTGTCATGTATTCGTATGTGTGTTAGCTAAAGGGCAGTTTATCCTCTGTGCTAATGCGAACTAGCCCGGTGAATGCGCAATGGGCCAGACAAGTGAGGGGATAAAGAAGTGTGCTGTGTCCTCCAAACGCTCTATTTCTCCACCCTCTCTTTTTCTGTCTCCCCTCTCTTTCTCTCTGTGCTTTGGCGATATGGTGCAATATAAAACAATATATAGCAAAATAAAAATACGGTCATATAAAAGGCATTCATAAAAACAAGGTATTAGAAAAAAAACAAACTTTGACAAATATAAATACACAAACATCTACTCCTCTTTCTCTTTCTGTACCTCCCTTTACCCTTTCTTTCTCAATTCTCTCAGTCTCTTTCATTCACTTTTCCCTCGTCCTCCTTCGTCTCCTTCCCTCTGCCTTTCTTTTCTTCCTCTTTAAAACATATCCTTGAATACTTTTTGGTTTGGTATTTCATTTTGTTGACCTTACAATAATACAGAGGCCCATGTCCCAATTTTGATAAAATGCACAGTTCGTCGGGTCCATTGAGGGGCAGTTATGTAAGGCCTACCTTTCCGGGCGGCGACAGAGGCCCTGTCCAAAATTTATGCATTGCGGGCTGACAAATGTGTCTGTGTGTTTCCATGGGAGTCGGCCGTGGAACAAAGCGTGTATCCAAGCACACGTTGCGCACTGTTACAGTATATCTCATCGGCACCGCACTCACTTCTGCTACAAGAGAAACAAGGTATATTTTCTCAAAGTTATGTAATACTAAGCAATTTGGCGGAAAATCGGGCTACGACGACACCTTGACTCTTCTTCTATGAAATAATAACAGTTAAAAATAAAACTGTAATAAATTTGGTGGACCTTTTAAACGTTTCGGTCATGAGTCAACAGTTGTCTATCATCCAGTGTCAGCATGCCATCACAGGGTGCGAGGCGACTCAACGTAAGCTCAATTAAGCCCCCGACAGAGGCTACGTGGAGGAGTACGCTTCGTCGGTCGGGTACTTTGAACGGTACTTTCGTAGAGTGTCCAACCGTCGAATTGGGGGACACGGTCCTAGAAAACACATGTTCCAATCCATCCCACCATTGATGTTCGGTGTTAGCATGCTATCAAAAAAAAAAAAACAAAAAAAACAAAGGATGCTAATGCTAATATACGAATGCAGCTGTAATGTAATTTGTAATTTGGCATAAATGACACAGGGCAATGATTTATGGACTTAAAAACTTTACAGAAAATTTGCCTGATGTAACTATTCTGGGGAAAATTCAAAACATAGCAGTTTCTGAGGCTCAGTATAAGAAATCTCATAAACAAAAATGAAGCAAGAGATGATCATTTCTAGTGTACACTGAGACATTTAGAAAAATAAAAAGGGTTCTAGGTGGAGAATAATCACGGATAAAACATATAATCAATAAAATCTAATCTGCCATTTTGATTTAATAACTCCATTGTCTGTTGTAAAAAAAGGTCTTTTCGTATGTTGTTTAGAGTCTGTAACAGAGTCACACACACACATCTTTCATATACTAGACAAGATGGGTGAGTGTCTCGCCTAAGGACACGTCAAAACGACAGAACTTGGAAACCGACATTGGGTTGAGGGACCCACAGCTCTAACCGCTGCGCTGCTGTTTGTCCCGATAGCTGGTTAATCGTTTCAGCCCTAAACTCTGAGCATGGTTTTTGATGAAGGAACATTACAACATGGTTAAACGCTCAAAAAAAGTCAATCTCCTTTAAAGACTCTTGAGTAGCTTGTCGACGTCTCTAAGCTGGGAGAACATTTTGACTTGTTTTCTAGTTTTAAGTTCTTCTCTCTCTTTCTCTTCAACACAAATCACGCACTGCAACTGACAACTCCAAAGTCTTCTTCTCCCCAGGTGTCTCGCTAAGTGACAGCTCTACCCATGCACCGTATTCAAAACAACCTCAAAAGGAACGCAAAAACCAAACCTAATAAAAGTAGTGATAGCGTGTACATCCGTGTGTTGCGTTTCAGCCTTGAGTGAAAATTGGATTTCTGCTTTGTAATTAGATAAATGGCCGTCGTAGAAGCTGAAAAGGCCACTTGTGCTCGGGGGGAGAGGAGGTGATGGAGTTGTCAGGTTTGTGTTTTGTGAATGAACATGTGTTGAGATCAATACCAGACACTGCAGGGGACACAGGCTGGCTTGTGTAGTAACTACCAACGCTGGAAATGGCCACAACTTGCCATGTTAATAATGACACAATAGAGCTGGATACTCCCTTTCTTGGCGCTTAGTGTTGTCACAGTTGATTTTGATACTAAGGAATAGTATCTCAGTATCTACAGATTGCATGCCTCACAGTAATAAAAATAAATAGAACAATAAAAGCAATAGAATGTCATTTTCAACATTAAATTGTAGTTGTTGTATTTTTTTTTTTAAATTATTATATTACATTATGGCCTTATATCTGTGTAGGTTCCATTGTGATCCATGGGCATATAGTAGTAATGTGGGATACAACTAAAGATCAATTCTAAAAGCTATTCAAGAAAGGTCCATTTCTGTCCTGTGAAGTGACTTTTTTAGTATTAATACCTGTTCAAATGAGTATCAAGTTTCATAGCTAGTTTTATAGTATCGATTAGTGTTGAATCTTCCATATTTTCAATACTATTAATCAAAATAGAGTAAAACGTATCCATTGATTCAATTGTAAAGGTCTCCCTCTACTGGATACCTTACTTCCGCACTTCTGAGGCGCATACAAATAACATGACGGAGCCAAAGTGTCTCTTACTTACACTTCTGTATAAATATGTAACTATAGCTATTTTTAACCTAAAACCATAATAATAAACTGACTCTTTTACTGTAATCAACACTTCATAACACTTTTAACTATTTAACACATTCGTTTTTCATGTTTACCCTTTAAACCAGTGGTGTCAAAAACATTTTCACTCAGGGCCACATCAGCAAAATGGCTGCCGTCAAAGGGCTAGACGTAAATAAATGTAACTAACTTTTTTAAACTTGCTATTTAACTATTTCTGTATTTATTACTATTTTGAGTTACAAATATTGCACATGCATTGCCTGGATGTAAAAATATGGGTGTGTAGAGTTGGGATCTCCTGATAAAATGATATAAGATTTAAGACCATCATATCTGTTTAATTTACCCTGTTGAGGGCCACATAAAATGATGTAGAGGGCCACGAATTTTGGCCCGCGGGCCTTGAGTTGACACATGTTCTTTAAAACTGTTGCTACTTTAACACCTCAGACTTTAATTCAGATTTTTGCCTCATTGCAGCTTACACTGGTTTAACCATTGTATGAGCGGATGTATTCCAAACACCCAAACTTCAGTAGGTAATCAGCTGCTTTATTTCTATGTTAAAGGTGTTTCTTCTGTTCTGGGTTCTATGCTAATGGTGCAGCTGGTAAGACACCGGACTTGGCTCTGAGGACCGGGGTTAGAATCTTGCTCAGCCACATGCTCTTGAAAGGCAAAGTTGTAACCCAGCATGCCGTGCTCTTCTCAGCAGGCTCCAGTTAAACTTGATTGTGTGAGCAGAGAAACCTGCTCCAAACAAAAAGCTTTGGGAGTTTTGTTATGTCCTGCGTAAGTAGAGTAGTGGTTACATTCCTGCGTGTGGGGAAAACTTAAGTTGGCTGGTTTAAGACCAGATGCTGGCACTTTGAACGTTGTCCGCAGTCACTCGCAACAGATTCAGCCACTGCAATCGTGTCTGATTGTTGTTTTAGCTCGTCACTCAAGTAAAGCCTGGTTACGTAGTTGTGGGGAGACTGCTGAGAATTCCAGACTCTAGTCTATGACATAATACTGTTGTTGTGCTTTTAGGCATGACCCTTCACCTCACATTGCCTTGTATGAATGGGTGTGAGCGGTGTTAGTGTGGTTGGAATGGTGTAGATTGGCATAGCCGCCGCTTCTGTCAGTCTGTCCCCAGGGTAGTTGTAGCTGCAGCAGTAGCTTATTATCGCCAAGTGTGGAGTGGATGAATAATATGCAAATTTTTATTTAGAGGTTACATGTTTCACCTTTAACAAAACAATAATAAAATAATCTGAGTCTTTTTCTCTCTGTTTGAGTCTCCCTTCTCTATTTCTCCCTCTCCTCCCTCTCTCCCTCTCTCCCCTCTTCTCCCCCTCCTGTGCGTGGTGCATTAGTGCCAGTCCGCTGCCTCCAAAGCCCTATTATTCCGATGCAGTTTAGTGTCCTCCGCCGAGCGGGTGCCAATGCCCAAAAAGGCTCTGAGTGACACTGGCATTTAGCTGCAGACGGAGGGGGACACAACCGGGACAGGGGCTCGAGAATCCATCACCTCCTCCCAGAATCAGACTGTCCCCAAAATGTTCTTTTTCTTTTCTGCCGTAACCACTGTCAGGTGTTCAACGCATTCGGGATCTCTCTCTTTGTTGCTATGGAGAGAGACCTAACATGCAGTGTGAGGAGCCATAACCGAGGACTGTATTTCAAAACGTGTAAAATTGATTTTTGTGTCATGACTGTAAGCATCAGCTGAAATCCGCAATTTGAAGAAGAAAATATGTAGAAGAAATACGTAGAGCATTTGGCATGTGTAGTGATTCTTCTGCACAATATGCCTCCTTTAAAAAAGTAAAAAATTTAAATATAAAAGCTGCTACTTTTCCTAATTTCAGGCCTTTTTTTAGTTTTTGGTTTAGTCTCTGTATTTTTGACTACTACACTGAGGCATGTAGGGTTGTTGCCACCTGCGTGTCTCCATAAAGATGTTTAATTACGTTTTGCTTGGATGTTTTCCACATATGGCAAGAAGACTTATCCATCCTGTATTTATTTCTATTTCCCCTAACAGGTGTTTTTATAGCTAAAATATAGCCTTGAAAACTGCAGGTCTACCCACCCAGATTGACCTGATTGTGTCACCTGCTTTTCTCCTGATAAAGACATTTTTCATTAAAAGAATACCTACCTTGGAACATATTGGGCAAAACAAAAAGATGTCCATGGAGACAGCCGAAGGTGACCCATTAAGAAAAACTTACACTGATGCATCTTTAAGAGAATTTATATTATCATTATTGCATACCATAATACTAACCCATAGTTTGTCGAATATCTTTTTTTTTTTTCTCATTGTAAATCATTTGTAATGACTCTCGTAATATTTGTGCAGCAGTGCTTTCTTGTATTCAAATCAATATCATATTTGAATCTGCTGGACGGAGCTCTTCTGCCGATAGGAGGACGTATCGATGGACCTGCGTAAAAAGGCTACAATGTACGAAATACTCTGATACAATGTGTTGTGAATGGGCTTTGTCATCACTTTCTATGGATTTCTTTCTCACTCTCTATTTTTCCATTACTAGATTTCACCCATTTTCGAACTGTGACAGATGAACAAAACTGAATTTGAACTGTTAGCTGCGATATACTCAGGTTTTTTTTTTGTGTTTTTTTTTGGTTTTTTTTTTCAAATGTTTTAGTCATGGGATCTGGCAAACCCAAAGTGAAAAGCTCATTCCTCCTTCCTAACTTGGATAATTTGCTTCAGAACCAAAACCAAAATGTAAAAGTAAGTAACTGATTGCATCATATAAATTGTGGGAATAAATCAATTTAACCATTGTCCCCACTGTGATTTGAACATGTTTACTACACTACCAGATCGGAAATATCCAGACTAATTCAATATAAATGTTCAGAAATTCTACAGAAAGCCAGCTCAATATCCCTGAGCAGTGTGATGCTAACTGGAGGCACTGCTCTGGTCTGAAGCTCTGTTACTCAGCACTTTGACTTTAATGTGAGCTTTGTGTTTAACACAATCTGACCATAAAAACTGACTTAATTGAAACTACAAGAGGTGAGATGATTTCTGCTGTTAACAAGGTCCCTCTCACATAATATTACAGTCACAAGCTAGGTAGCGTTAGCCATACAACCACCTCAACGGGGACCATGACTCGTGCTACCAAGGTTCGTGTGTTGCGATCAACATTTTAGCGTTAAACTTTTTGCAGTGTTTGCTAATTCTGGTATGTCACCATGGTAACCTTCTGATTTTTTGAAATGATATAGGTCCGCCATTTACTAAACGTGGAACTAGCGCTTGCTTCCTAGGACGGCGTATTAGTCAAACCCAAAATGTTGTCTAGGTCGTAATCAGTATATTTAGATTATAAGGATTTATCAGGCACATACACAGAGACAGAAGTTAGTGAGTTAACTGAAGATTTGGTATTTTTGCTATTTAAATGTAAGCCGTTATATTAATAATTTTCCATAGTACTCGGTGTGTACTAGGAGCTCCTGCAGTTGTAGTCTTACGAGTAGAGATGCACCGATCCAGCTTTTTTCAGTTCGGATAGTGATACCTATACTTCAGCTTTAACCTTCTGAGACCTGAGAACACATTTTTTGGATTGGCTAAGCCACAATGCAACTTTTGAAAGAATGTTCAATTGTGAATATTTTTAAGAGTTTAGAATGTTCCGGAATTTTTTTTTTTTTTTTTTTTTTTTTTTTGTAAATGCAAATGTCTTCCTGGCACTTCTTAGCAGCAACTTTCAAATGAGCCACATTGTTCCAAGAGGCACAATTGTCATTTCTCATTTTGTGTTTCACACAATGTTGCTGTGTCCAGGCACTTAATAAATAGTTTTTTTGCAAATCCTATTCAAATGTTTAGACAAAACGATTAAAACATAGAATCGAGTGTCCTCATACGTATGTTGACATCATTTTTCTCAGAAACTACATACTGTAAAAAGATAATTCTTTATCTTTTACGGCTCACCAGGTCCCATCAGCCCAAATAACAAAGAGACATTAATACAGCATGTCATGTAAAACTAGGGTCTAAGGAGGTTAATATCTGTATGATACCCTAATCACTCACCAGTGGTAGACAGAAAAGGCACTGATTTCCTTAAAACACAGTGAAGTTATTACGCACAAGCGATCCAATTGTGTTTATGCAAAACTGGTATTTATATTACTTCAAATAGCCACGAACAGCTTTTGTATTGGAGATAAGTTCAAACAATCACGAGACGCTCCTATCAGCCTGGAAATAGTCTTAATAATGTCGCGTTTAAAGGCCTAGCTTAACCGCTAATATATGCAACCAATAACTGATCGCGGCAATTTTTTTCAGTATTGACTCCATTATTCGATGCCGCTACCAGTATTGGTGCATCCCTACTACTTGTGAGTGCACTTTTGGTCAGATACATGGACGACGTGTAATAGTTTTTGATGAGCCTTTTGCCACGCCCCTTTTTAGTTGCCGAATCAATCTACAGCCTTATTTTCCACATGCGCTACCGCCTACGGTATAATTCCATACAGATCCACACATATCGCATGCTGGAGCTGTGTTTTTCCGTTCCTTTATCGCGGCTTTGGGAACAGTGGGGGAGCAGTCAATGTGTCAGGCATTGTCAACTACATCCTGCTTGCTTTCCAACACACACTCCCCTGTATTCTACACAACTACTACGCAGACACAACACCACAGGACTGCTCAAGTCTGCCTCTCATACTGGGTAAGGCATAAACAAAAAAACAAAAACAAACAAAATCTATATATATATATAAAATCAGTGTTTTTTTTGGGTTTATTTTATTTTTCATTTACTTTGTATTGTATGTATGAAAAAAAAAAAACCAAAAATTTCATTATGTCAATTTTTATATTGTATTTTTTAAATTTATTGATGAGAAACTGGTTGATATGACAAATAAATATGGCTTTCAATCTTTTCTTCATGTATATTTAACAGTAATAAAATGATTTTTTTTTTTTTTTTTTTCATACAAATAGATACTTTTTTTTTTTTTTTTTTTTCAAAATTTTTAGATTCGATTTTTTTTTTTTTTGTCTAATTAACCTGCACATGTGTGAGCACTTTAAAAGATCAGATGATGATAACATTTTTTAGTACGCATATAAACATTGCCATTGACAGTTTTGAGCTGGATCTTGATTTGATTCAAATCTGTTTTGTATTCCACAGCCCGACCTCTCCTTTAACCCGCACCCGAGCCAACTCACTCCGACTTCAGCCTCTCCTTGCTGGGCTGCACACACCACTCCCCTCCAACGAAATCTTTACTTTCCATTTCCACCATCATGCGGTCTTCTCATATAACCACATCATTCATTCTCCTATCCACAAAAAGAAAAACGAAATCCATACTAGATGCGCCACGACCTTTTGACAAGCCTTAAGCCAGTTTACATCCACGTCCTAACGGCTTCCACTCACGTCCCACGGTGACAGAAGGACAGGGAATAGAGGAGTTTCTGAAAAGGTACGGAAATGCAAACTGCTGGATATTGGGGGAAAATCTCAACTCGCAATTTGGTAAAGTGGGAAAGTGTTGTAATGGTGCATGTTTCAAAGTGGGTCAGTGCGAAATAGCGTAACTGGAAAGTATTGCAAGTAGTACAGGAGGATTGTGGTTAATTACTGGTTTGGGCCTGGAGCTCCCCAATTCTAATCCAGGTTTCAGCTCATAATTTAAACCTGGATTAGTACTGTTTCGTCCTGTTCGGAGGCTCCCAGTGTGGGTCTGGTTTCAGTCCCGTGTAGTTCCTAGTTTTGGCCCTTGTTTAGTCCTGTTGTAAGTCTTGCTTTAGTCAATTTCTTGGTCCGTGAGTCCTGGTGTCAGTCCCTGTGTATCCGGTTTTAGTCATCGTTAGTCCTGGTTTAAGCTTGTGACTATACAGTCATTGTTATAATCTCTTTCGTATCCCTGTTGAGTCCCTGTCTTACTACGGTTTTAGTTCTTGATTTAGTTGTAATCTAGTTTTTGTCTTGTTCAGGTTCCTGGTTCATTTTCAATCATAGTCCCGGTTAATCAAATTAGTCCTGGTTTATTCTTGTTTAAGCTTTTTTACCTTATTGTCTCCTATCTAGTCCCGTTCTAGTCCTGGTGGTCCAGTTTAGTCCTGTTAAGTCCTGTGGGGGGTGCTCTTTGCTTTTCACCATTTAGTTTCTGTTTATTCCTTGGCATATTGGTTCCTACGTCGTCCTGTGACCTTGTGGTCCTGCTTTCCTGTTAATTGTTTTAGGTTCCTGGTGTAAGTCCCGATTAGTCCCTTGTCTCTTTGTGTTATCTGGTTAGTCCTTGCTCAGTCCTGGGTAGTCCGGTTTGTGCCGTGTCATTCCTTGTGAGTCCTGTTTTAGTCCTTGTTCAGTCTTTGTGCAGCCCTGTTTGTCCTGATTCAGTCAATAATTTGGCTTTTTTCCCCATTTATGTGGTTACATCAGTCAGACCTATGCCATGTAACAAGTGCCTACTCCATTTAAAAGCATCTCCTGCCCATTACAAAGCAAAACAATTAATACCTAATTGGTGATTTTTGAAAAGCATCTGGTAACTGAGTCAATGTGGTGTAACTGCGTAATGGGTTTTTGAACATTTTAGTATTGGTCTCATAGCATGCGGCACTGACCTATTTTCCTGGAGATGTTTACTGTTTAATGGACCCTTAACAGTAATATAAAACATTAGCAATTTAAATTTATTAGACATTAGTGGTTCGCAGTCTCCGTATTGGGCTTGTCACTATCTCAGTCATTGCTCTGGTTTGGTTTCGTATTTAGCCCTGTCACACTTGTTCTAGTTTGGTTTTAAGGCTCAGTCTATGTCTATGCTTTGTCTGGTTTCATCTTGGTATAGACCTTTCTTCCTTCACTGTGTTTCGATTTCAAAATGGTTTAGTCACTGTTTTCTGTTAAGTTCTGGATTTAAGGGTACCTGGTTTAGTCCTGGTTTGGTGTCCCTGAACAGGCCTAGGCTCAATGAGTTTTAGTCTGGGTTTTCTACCTTGTTTAATTCAAAAGTAGATGTTTCAAGAGTAAAACTCTATCATACATTCAAAACAAACACAAAACAATCTGATATTCCTGAGGGCAATTGGACACTTGAATATATAAGGTGAAGATAACAGTTGTTCACCATTTATTTATGCAACGGATGACAGATATTTTAAGGTTGATGCAATTCACACACCGGAGAAAAAATAGTAACTAGGGGCGAATTGGGCACCAAATTCGGACTGCACGTATCATAGCAACCAAAGAGCCAATCCCGCGTGAGGTTGTTGAAGGCACCTCGCCCTTCCCCCCCCCGCACCGCTGGTTTTAGCTGGGAGTGGGCTTACCACATGAATCCTGTTCTAAATGCTAGTGAGTGGCCTCGGGGAAAGACGGCTCCTGCCTTTTCTATTTCCTAATGTTAATATTTTGATTTTACGGGCACATAGTGAAATAAAAGAACCAGGATATATAGAGCCAGTTAATACAAACAGTTAGAACCAAATGACGAGCTCACTGCGCAGTTTACAGAGAGACTCATGACAATGTTCATGTGAAGTGATTGGAGCAGAGTCCCATGTAAGGCCGGAACTGTGCCCAGACACGTCCATTGTAAATGGCGGAGGCTAGCTATGGGCTATAGCTATGTCCATTTATAAATACAGTCCCATGGTGTGTTCACCTGGAACGCCGCTGCAATGTAACATTGCACAATCTGATCAATCGCAGGGTGGCGCCAACTGCATAGGTAAGAACGGCCTCTCCAACGATTACTATGAAAACTGCCCATATGATAGCCATTTTCATTATTAATTATATTTGCATAGGCTGCCAGTTTTGTGCGAATTTTAATTATCTATGCACCCTGAACGTCTCTTAGTCCCATTTGAAAAAAACCTTTTCTTTATTTTTTTGACCTGCTTTGAGACCCTGGGACAGAGTGATTTTGACACAAATTGTGAATGTTTGACTTTCCAGTCCCCCCCTGGTCAATTGTGATTTTATTTCACTTCTTCTGCAAAGCATCCGACCTTTCTCCACTTTTTAAGGGTCGATATTCTATGGACTAATACTTGTAAAACTTCTGCAACTATCCCAAAACATGCATTTCCAACAATCCTTGTTCAATTCTACTTCTCCACACCCCCAACTCAATAACCCTCCTTCCTTACCTGTAGATCTGTGTACTTGTGGATCCTTGCTGGTACCCCATCTCTTGAAGTCTGTAAACATCCTGCGAGTGTGTGGAAGGGGGCCCTTACAGCAGGGCCCGCCCAAGGGCCCGTTGGCCCCGCTGAAGCCCTCCCAGTGGAGGAGGAGGGGTTTGCGCCCCTTGTGAATCCCCCTGTGCCCCACCTCACCACCACAAGCGCACACAGCCCAGCGACACACTCAGTACCCCCATAGAGACATGAGCGCCCTGGGTCTAAGGCGAGAACCGCCCACTCATTCTGCGGCCCCCTGCCCTCCGAACTCCTCATTCTCCCTGCACTCCCACCCGGCTCGGAAGGGAAGAGGGCAAGGTACGGTAAGCCAGAGGTCATAAACACTTTTAAGGAAGAAATATGTGAATATTGAGAAGGGGTATTTTTACTTCTATCGGTATTAAGGCTAACACCGAAAATATTTTAAAGTCCCCATGTTTACCTTTTATGGTTTTGAAAATGCTATATTCACCAAACAATGAAAAGTCTCACTTTTGTTTTTGATGCTCTTAGTTTTTGTGGTGTTTGTTATGTTTTATCAGTTTACACACACAC
>JAIEZT010000569.1:0-41871 GCA_019594935.1 Periophthalmus modestus
CCGGCAACCTTCAGATCAGTGGGACAACAACCTCTACAAACTGCACTCCTGTTCGTAAACTGAACTGTAAAAGAAGAAAGTGCAGAATACAAACATTCATTCTCATATCTGCAAAGCTAACAGAACTGTTTATGATCCAGTGCCTTTTCCGGACCTTGAAAGGGACAAACGCACATTAATAAACACCATAAAAAAAAAAAAAAAATCACGTGTAAATGTGCCGAATTTGGCTGCACACTCTAATTTTCATCGCCTCTCGTAGTCGCCCCTGGTCCTGCCAGTGGTAGGTTTTTGTTTAATGAATTCTTGTAGTGGTGGTGGTGCGAGTCCATGGAGGATTTTGTATATTGTTACAAGCATACTTAAAGTATTTGAAATTTTTCAAAGCTCAATAAATTATATGTTTCAAGAATTTGACAGTGGTGATATGAAATTGGTTTCCTCCTCTTTTTATGCAGTGATTCAGTCTGTTTAAGTGCGGTGTCACTGGTCTTGAGCCCATTCTTAGTCTGGAATGCATGTGTGTGTGTGTTATTTTGTTTGGAGGAAACCATAGTGCTGGTGAAACATACTTTTCTAGTGTGTCATGATCCCAAACCTGAGGATGCTTTGGGGACAGCTCTGATTTAGAGTTATTTGATCTGAGGATTATAAATTACAGACATAACTTGAGGGCGTCACAGTTTCTTTTACGGGGCCACAGATTGAACCAGAGGATGAGTCAGTCACTCCAGTCTGGCCCCTGGTTAAACCTTTAGTCATGATTCTTTGCTTTTTTTAGCATTGTTTTTTTTCCTTTTGGTTATGTTATTTTTGTATACACTTATTTTTAAACTGCATATGACTGGTTAGACTACTCACGGGCACCAGATATAACATACCTAGAATAGTTCCATAATAGTTACCAATCAATCCGAGAGTAAACAATGGCAAAACACCTTTAGGCACCATTAAGTTGTGAAATCATTGTTTAAATTGTCAGAAAAAATGTGTTACTATGTGCACAGGTACTATCCCACCAAACCAAGTCAGAATTAGAAAAACATGAAAACCTGTCATATGCACAGTGCCTGGTAGCTAATAGATACCTGAACAGTATAGACTTGCAGTAAGGTTTGGTTAAGTCCAAGGAAGGAACAGCCCACAGTCCTCTCTTCTCATTAGTGCAACTCACAACGCGTTTGAGACAGTAATACCAATCTAATCCACTTAACTTGTATAGAAAATTTCATAAACAACACCAAACTAACACTGGAAGCTGCACCCATGGATCTATAATAAGAACTTGATGAGACGTTCCCCTCTGTCCCAGGGCGAGATCGACTAGTGGCCGCTTCAGGTACTGCATCTCCCAGGAGCTTGGGCCCAGAAAGAGTCCTTCCATAGAGCACAATGTTTTCTTTAGGAATTCAAACTGCCCGTGTTCGGCTGACAGGTCGTTCAGAGCTTTCACAAAGGTCAGATTCTGCAGAAATTCGTCTCTCATTTTCACAACATGAACATTAGAATATTTAAACCCTCAGTGTGGCCAAAAATTTAGCTTCGTAAGATTTAGCCTAGCTCCTCTCTTGAGCCTGTGCTAGTGCTGCTGTAGGAGCTATTGCTCTGATTTCTCATGGTGGAAGAGAAAATTATTTTTGGGCCCATGCACCAATGAGCACAGGCCACTGAAAACAACATGACGCCTTATGCCCTGAATAAACAGTGTTGTTATGACAAGCACTCTAAAGGAGATGGTGTTGCGATCTATGTGAAAGATCACGTGTCTGTGGACCTTCTATTCTTCTCAAAACCTAAATGTTTTTAATATCTGACTCTGGCTGTTAACTATGTTAATGATCGTGATAACAACAGTGCAAAGCTTTCAGTGCTAATTCTGTGTCTCTTGGACTTGAAAAACATTGTTCAACAGTCAAGCCCTTCTTATCTCCACTAGATATTCTCCCAATCTGCTAAAGAATGTTTTTGATTTTATTGGAACCGTTTATATCGCTAATGTTGTGAAATTGGTCTCTGGGCTGAACCACAGAATTTTTTCAGGGCAGTAGGAAAACGGCCATCATCAAAAAGCCTGATCTTGACCGAAATATTCTTTCTAACTTTAGACCCATGTCAGTGTCTTAAGGTTTTGGCAACGATTGCATATGACCAACTATAGACTTGCCTTAATCTGAACAAAACTGGTGAAAAATTCCAGTCTGGCTCCAAATCCCAGCAGAGCACTGAAACAGCTCTTTAAAAAGGTTTTAATGACCTGCTTTTAATTGTTGACTCAGGGAAAGCCGCATTTTTTTCCTTTTTTTTTCTTTTAGACTTTAGGGCTGCCTTCAACACGTGGATCACTGCGTCCTTCTGTCCCGCCTGGAGACACAGGTGGGCTTTGAGGGTACCGCGCTTGATCCTATCTGTCAGACAGGAGTTTTTCTCAGAAATTAGGACAGTACTCCTCCTGTGTGTGTCCCTTAGAGTACGGTATGTCCCAGGGTTCTACATTTTCTTCCCCTGGGTGGGTTTTTTACAAAGCACAATGTGGCATTTCATTGTTTTGCAGATGACATTCAAATACATTTGCCAGTGACCGCCAATGACAGTCAGGCCACAGTCAGGCCACAGTCAATGTTACTGTCGCCCTTTACTCCACCCAGACCCTGAGGTCAGCTGACCAGCTCCTGCCGCTGTGTCCAAAGCCAGGCTCAAGACCAGACGTGACAGAGCCTTTTCTGTGGCAGCGTCCAGACTATGGAACAGCGCCCTCTGCCTGTCAGATCTGTTTGTCTTTAACGCAGTTTAAAACTAGACCAAAAACCCACCTCTTCTGCCTGATATTTAATAGTAGCTAAACAGGATATCTTTGTGTTTTATTGTTCTTTTCCTATGTATCGTGTTTTTTTTTTCTTTTTTACTTTTTATGTGAAGCACTGTGGGCAGCTGAAGTATTTTTTAAATGTGCTATAGCGATAAAATTGAATTGAATTGAATTGAATTGATTCATTATAGTTCAAGTAAGTTGTTTAAAGTCGTGTTATAAGTGTTCATGTGTCCAGTAGCATAGGGGAATATTCAGGCCTGAATGGTGGATGGCTTGGGTTACACAAATATATATGGAATTCTTTCATTAGTTTGTCAGTTCAGATTTTAGCCTCATTAATGTGGGTAAAATGTGCACTGTGCTACCATGACGTTCTGTTTTGTGCTTGCCCGAGTTCCCATTATGCATTTCTGTAGTGCTGACTCCATATGGCTCAGTGATGATGTGATTATCGAGTACACTAGTGTTCAGTGAGTCACACAGAGGGAAACGCAGATAATACAAGGAGCTTTGGGAGAGATTTGAGCTGTTTACAACATGTTTACCTCAACATAAGTGAAACTGCACAACATCACTAAAACTTATAAGAGCCAAAAGCAAAACACTCCTGGTGAATAGGACAAAAATGAAATAAAACAATTAAAAGACATGTATTTGTAACTTTTCCTGTAGCTCTTATAGAGGACTTGCACTGTTAGCGATATAAATGTTAAACTTTTCAAACTCGATGTCAGTACTGGACAGTACTAGGAAGGGGCTCAACAGCTGATGGTGATGCAGATTTCTGATAATAAAAACACTTTTATAAACTAGAATGTCTTCCGCCCGCACAAAATGGGGCTCAACAATTTGTGAAAAATATCAAATGGCAATTTTTTCGGCAGTCATCGTGATTTAGATTTTCGCGGCTGAGTGGTTAGGACTCATTCGGTCCGGTCGACCTTTTTGTGCAGAGTTTGTTTGTTTCTCCCCGGGTCTGGGTAGGTTTCCTTGAGGAACTCTGGTTTCCTAACCTGGCGCCAGATTTTTTTTTTTTCTCCAAACAAATGGTCCGGATGTTTGCTAAATAGGATGTCGTCTGTCTGCATCGGCATGTTTGTTTGCGTTTGCTTAAGTGTTTTGGCCTTTGGCTTCCACGCAAACAGTGCTGCTCTTTGATTGGACCACCTGCTGCTGGACAAATTTGAACCTTACAGAGAGTTTTTGAACTCACAAATATCACAAAAGTTCATCTTGCTGTGCCAGGTTAATAATCTTACACAGTATGGTATAAAAACGTGGATCTGCAAAATGTTCTGGAGGGTTTAAACTTTCTATTTCCATGGAATCATGCACATGGTATTCCACCTCCAGAAAGTTACAGTGTTGATTTAAATACAAGAGTCTTTTAAGAAAATCCTTTCTTTATTGACGCTTTTTGACCACCTAACCAAATATTTTGGAATTTCAGGGACTGACATTGTGATCCAGGCTTGTGTGGAAAATGGCATCCCCAGCCTCATCTACACCAGCAGCATGGGCGTGATCGGCCCCAATCATGACGGCGATCCATTCATCAGGTAATCCTCTGCTCCATCTGACCCTCTCCTCTGCATCCTCTGCTCCATTTGACCCCTCCTCTGCATCCTCTGCTCCATCTGACCCCTCCTCTTCATCCTCCTGCTCCATCTGACCCTCTCCTCTGCATCTTCTGCTCCATCTGACCCCTCCTCTGTATCCTCTGCTCCATCTGACGCCTCCTCTGCATCCTCTGCTCCATTTGACCCTCTCCTCTGCATCCTCTGCTCCATTTGACCCTCTCCTTAACCATATGTTGACTAGCCCTCACTGATTACAGTTTATCATCGATTTTGATGAAATATAATAGTCTAATAATATTAACAACAACAACCATTTTATTTATAATGTACTTGTGCTACAAAATGCTACAACATGTAGAGGAGCCAGATTTAAAAAAATAATTTTACAATTAGCAGTACAATAATAAAAAAAATACAGAACATAGTTAAATGGTATAAAAAGTGGCTTTTTTGGAGGAAGAATATCTTGAGGCCTTTTTTAAAAGCCCTCCACACCTCTCAGGGACTTTGTGAGACAGGACCTTTTGGAAGGTCCTCCCATATTGGAGAGCTTGGTCCTGGGCTGGTGAAGGCAGTCAAATTAAAACATTTAAATGCATTTATTAAAGACGGGGTATTTTACATATTAATGGGTAACACATAATAAAAATAAATACTTTGGCTTTTAAGATGGATCAGATCTGGACGACTGAGGGATTATACAGACATCTGCTAACACATAACATATTTAGATCATCATGTTACTTTTTATTGTTTTGGAAATGCTATATTCACTACTTTTGTTTTTTTTAGTATGAGTCTCCCCTCCCTTTGCTCTCTACATTAAGTCGCTCCCGCTTCAGAGCGCTATTACAACACTATCAGTGTGCATCCCGCTAATGAAACTGCTGCACATCACATCAGTCAAGTTGCTTTGTACAACTTGGCTGGGCAATGGCCACTTGACCAGCAGGGGGAGGGTTGTAAGCAGAGCCGCTCCACGAAGAGGAAAACATGGACAAACATGGAATCGGCCTAATTTTGATTTACAGTGAAATTAAATTACTTGGTTTTTAAAAACAATTCAGAAAAACGAAAAAACAAAAACAGACCCCACTGAACTCTACTTTTTATTTTGAGATTGGGAAATGGAAGTAATTTTCCATTTCAAAACAAAAATCAAATGGGGAGAAGGTCCATGGGTCAGTATAGTAGGTGAACATGGACCCGGGGCTTCTCTCCACCTGTTTGCTTGAGTGATGTGTCTGAAGAGTGGTGGCTTTCAGGGGCCAGTGATTCGTTTTACACACAACCATTGGTTACACTTGAAAGAGCAGGCAGACCACACCACCCCCAAAGACCCTAAGAGCATCCACTAGATCCTGGTGTTAATATTCTTGGAGACAGACGTCCTCTCCACCCCCCGGTAAAAGGCATCCAGATCCTGCCGTCTGCTCATATGTGGCGCTCAGATGTGCCTGGGCACTTTTGGAGAGAGCGAGCATCTATGCCCAAAAGGGCTAACGGCTTCCACATAGGCTACCAGCACAGTTGCGGTTGGACGCACAGTTGTTCTGCCACACTGAATGCCCGAAATCCGGTTTGGAGAGGATGTGTGCCTCCACGAATATTAATGACAGGATCTGAATGGATGCTTTTAGAGATTTTTGGGTGGTTTCTCAACTTGATCTTACCAGAACATGGGTGAATGTGTGGCCAATGCACTGAAATGTGCCAGTTGTGTGTAAAGAAGCAGCCACCGCCCCCAAACACCACCACTCTTCTCCAGTGGCAATTGCAAACACACCCAGGAAACAAGCAGGCAGAGAGAAGCCCCCGGGTCCATGATGCCAACCTGGGACGCACAGCTTTCATTGGTATTGGTGTATTATCAACTGATGACATTTTTAAAAAATCGTGTTGAATAGATGTATTTAATTGCCGTTTTTGAATAGAAATACTAAATAGCCATTAGTACACTCACCTACGTAGAATTAGGCGCCTGAATCTTTTTTAGTTTTTGAATTTTGGTGAAGGTTATAGTTTTACTTCCTGGCAGGACATGAGCAGCAGACGTGACATGTGTAGAGGCACAACTGTTACCTAGCAACTGTAAATAAAGGGCAAAACTTTTGTACTTTCACATCAAAAGACCTGTAGCTGAACTGAATGG
Source organism: Periophthalmus modestus (assembly GCA_019594935.1). Taxonomy (NCBI): domain Eukaryota; kingdom Metazoa; phylum Chordata; class Actinopteri; order Gobiiformes; family Gobiidae; genus Periophthalmus; species Periophthalmus modestus. The sequence goes on from JAIEZT010000569.1 coordinate 6,542, forward strand.
AAAATTCCAGGCAAAGTAATGATATTTCCATGGATACGACCAAGTAGCTGACCTTCACTCGAAAAGTCACAGTGCAATTCATAATTTCCCCCATTCTTTCCCATTTACAACAACAGTTTCTATGGTTGTGCAGAAGTTGTCAACTATCTCCATGTGTCCTGGCCAGTGCGGACAAACAGGCTGCGCTGACAGACATCCCACAATGCACTGCAGATGCTAACGCTGCCATTCTTTCCTAAGCCATGTTGCTTTGTGCAGGGGAGGCCTGACATTCCTTTCGCACTTACACAGGAAATATGTGTGTCCAGAGTATTGATACTTTGCAAGTCGGAAAGGGTTTCTTGTATTTCTACGGCAGTTGCCATGGTGACACAATACACACATTAAATGACTTAATAAAGCTTAAAGTCTTAAAGCTGCCATCTGTAAGTTTATTTGATTTTTTTTTTTTTTTTTTTAAGTACCAGTTGAAGGCAGATGTTAAACCTGTTCCCCCTCTCCCCTGCGGCTGCCGTAGTTTAAGAAATTCCCTTGTTGTAACTTTCCGCGCCTCAGCCCAGCAGTGTGTGAAGTATGTGGTATAGCACATAGAGCCATAACACATTTAAACTGGGGTTTTACTTGAAAAATAGTGATGTAAAACAACTGCCAGGCCTGAGTGACAGACACTTTTGCAGGAGAGTCAGAAAAAGTCACTTCTGTTCACTACATGTAGAGTTATGCCGATATGTTGTTACTCACGTGAAGGAGCAGCAAATCAGGAAACTCAAAAAGGACCCGAAAGGACAAGACTGAGAATACAAACAGTGAAATGAGTTTCCTCTGCAAGGTGGCTGGACACTCCCTTAGAGATAGGGTGAGGAGAACAGTCACACAGGAGGAGCTCTGAGTAGAGTCACTGCTCCTCCACGTTGAGAAGAGCAAACATCTGTTATGGATTCTTCCTGGACACCTCTCTGGAGAGACGTCCAGGAAGGAGGAAGGACACACTGGAGGGACTGTCTCTGGGATAGCCTGGGATAGCCTTGGGATCCCCCCCGGAAGAGCTGGAGGAAGTGTGCGTGGAAAGGAAAACCTGCACATCCCTGAAAAGACGGCTCCCACGTGACCCGGCCCTGGATAAAGTGGAAGAAGAGATGAATGGATTGAGTTATTGTTCAAACCGCTCGTATCCTCAGTCTTGTCCTTTTGCTCACTGCTCAAAGCTGAAACTACTTAATTAATACTATGACTCTTAACCCCATATGTTACTCAAATGTCAAAATGGCACTGGAACAATAGATTTTGGATGAAAACTGCAAAGATTATTATTATTATATTCTGTATGTATGTATTCTTTTTCAGGGGGACTGAAGACACGCCCTACCGCACCAAACTCACCATGCCTTATGACAAGACCAAAGCTGAGGCCGAACAAATGGTGCTGAAAGCCAATGGGACAAAGGTGAGAAGATCTGTGGAGACAATATACTCTCCTTAAGACTGGGTTTTATGTTTTTCTAATTCTGACCTGGTTTGGTGGGATAGAACCTGTGCTAAATATTTATCATAGTTTTACATCACTTCAGTGGCATTTTCTGAAGAAGCAAGGAGAGTGGTTTAAACATTAATTGAACAAAAACAGTAATTTTTATTAGTCTAATCGTAAGTATTGTGTAAGTTAGACACATTTTGGCCCTAATTAACATGTCTGTTGGGTAACAGACCTCTATGTCATGTCTGTTGCTTGTATCGAATCAGGAAGTAAAATTATAAACTTAAGACACACAAAAATAGAATAAAAATAGGCAAGATCCAACCTGTCATACAGTTTAATGGAGACATTATGATAACAGTTCCTTAGTTTTTGCAATGTTGTGAAAACACTGCATGTGTGTGTGTGTGTCTGTGGGTGTATGTATGTGGGTGTGTGTGTGATTATTCAGACTAGTAATCTTATAATATACTGTATAGCCTGTCTCCAGAGCGCCGAAAAAACAAAAAAACAAGTTGTAATAGTTACCTCAGTACATAAGCTCTTGTTTGAGTCATTGTAACTTCTTCTGAGCCAGGGCGAGAATCTTGTTCTTGTTTAGAAAAAATAAAGCCAAAGCTCCAGGGTGTAATGCAGTATGTGAAAGGGAAACAAAGGTGAGGTCATCAGTTAAAGCTTTGGAGGACGAGAGACTGCAAAAAAGAGCATATGTTTTTCAAATTATTCCTTGGTTTGATGTGTAAAGAAGTGGACAAAGTGAGTGTGACGTCAGGTATAGCGTCCAGCCAAGTGAAGGTCATTTAGGCGAACAGTTACAGGGGCAAATTTGGGGCAGAGTTTCCATTCCCGCTTGCACCTTCAAGAGTTGAGAAGAAAAGTACAAAAATACAAGAAGCAGTGACTAAATGTCATCAACAAAATTCCGTCCAAAATGTAGGGACAATTTTGATAGAATTCATTCAATAAAATAAAGGTGTTGTCATATATATTTTATCTAAGGAGAAGAGAGGACCCTAACTTGTGCAATTTAGACATGTTTTGGCCCGTGCTAACATTATAACCACAACGCTGGCAAACATTGCAACTAAAACATTCATTAAATTAATCACGTAAAGAATCACACTCAGGTCATGTTTGTTCAGGTCTAAACTGCAGGGGCAGCAGTTTTTTTATGCAGAATAAGACATGAGATGTGGTCATTGCATCCTTTGAAATTGCAGTTTCGTTCCGATTGCAGTTAATCTTGCAGACCTATATTCTAAGTATAACTTCGACTGGATAGATGGAGAAGGGCAAACAATTATCATTTATTATAGTTAAAAGTCCTATGTTGTACAAAATTGAGTCTTATGAGCTTTTAGCCATGTTATAATGCTGTTACCTCCTCAAAAACATACCTGGAGTTGTGTTTTGTTTCATTCTCACATGTTTGAGTAACACTTTATTTGTCTGTCTGCATCTCCAAAGCTCAAAATGCTCTTTTCCACCTTGTGATGTCATGAGGTAGTAGTTTTCAAGTTAACAGCTCATTTTACCTTTAGTTCAGTAGAGATTGGCCATTCCATTGGGCCAAAATCATTAAAATTATTATTATTCTAGTGAAGGTGTATGGAGTTTAAAAACACAGTGGAGCACTTCCTGTATTACCACATGATGACATCACAAGGTGGAACAAAGTGTTTTTAATTTGAAAAAAATAACACAGCCTAAATATGCAGGGTTTGTGTGTTAAACATGTGTGAATGAAACAAAGCACAGCTCCAGGTCTGTTTGTGATGAGGAAACATTATAACATAGATCAGAAAATAGCGTAATATGGGCTCTTTAAGTTCTTAAAAGTCTAATTTGCACAATATGTTGAAGTGAAGTTTATTTTTCTTGTTGCAGGTGAATGGTGGTAAGACGTTGTACACCTGCTCCCTCAGACCCACAGGGATCTACGGAGAGGGCCATGAACTGCTCAGGGAGTTCTGGGAGCAATGTGTCAAGTTGGGGGGGGTCCATGTGGGGGCCGTACCAAGTGACACTGAGCACGGGCGGGTCTACGCAGGTGAGCAGTGTGGAATATCACATCAATATCACATCACATGGTTAAAATTAGTTCAACTTGTTTTACTTAAAGGCCCTGTACCCTGTTTCTTTCTTTCCCATGTATTTGACCAAAATGTGTCTTGCCTCAGTATCGATATATTGTATAAGCAGCTTAAGGTCAAAATAAGTCCTCTGTGTACAGCCTGCATCGAAATATGAAGCGTTTTATTCAGGAAGAGAATCAGGAAGTGAGTGGTTTGCATGCTCGTTGTTGTTAGCATAACTACAGACAGAAAAAAACACGCTGGATCTTATAATTAGCTTATAAATTTATTGCGGTGAATAATTTGTTTGGAATGCATTAAGTAAGTGAGGAATAACTTCACTGCAAACCGTTTAAACTTAGACATGCAATAAAAATATTTAAAAATACTTACTTATTTGACACAGCCCTTTGCAAACTTCCAATAGGCTCTTTGCACAGCAGCAGTGTCTCAAAGCTCACGGTCACTTTTATTAAAATTGTAAAATATATTAAATATACAACCCATTAAAATAAAGTCTATCCAGTTATTTTTAAATGTAAAATACTTCAGTTTGTGCTGTTTGTTTTAATATTTATTATACTACAAATTAGCTTTAGCGTTAGCATTGAGACACCAACATCTTTTTCTAAACACTGAGGAGTCCTCTGGTGAAGTCCTCATTTTATTTATGTAGCGTTTAACATGTTGGCAGTGACATCCACACACAGCTCCCCGTCACTGCCTCATCTTTAAATATTTATTCATTTTAGCGAGACTCAGCAAAAGCCCCATAGAGATAAAACTAAACAGGAAGTAATAATAACATTGAGGTTGCCAAGCGCTTTATATGGCCATATCATAACAAGGTGGTTTTCACGCCGCTGTGATGTCTCTGTCTAATCTAATAAAATAATGCAAATGAACAAGCAGTCAGTTAATACTTAGTTAAAAAGACGTTACATCAAAATCAATCAATGACAGTCAGTCGGTAGGATCGGTCAAATCAAATGGAAAACTATAAAGCAGGGCGTAGCAGTAGCTCAGGTGTAACTAAGCCAGACAAATTAGGATTTAGACAGCTGTCAAAAACCAATGCATGTAAAGATCTAGTTTATGAAAAGAGCTGGAGCATAAGGAAGTATTTAGAGGGGTGTAGAGAGTAGCCCAATAACCTGGTGTACTCAAGTAAAAGTGCTGACGGGTTGTAGCTGACTAAAGACATTCTTGGTCGACTAAAGATCAAAATGTCCACTAGAAACGGGGCGTGGCAAAAGCCCTCAAAACTGACTGGTATCTGACCCAAACTGCACTCAGACGACAATTGAGTTCACGCAAAAACAACTAAAACTGGAGAAAAAGGTGCTAGTGTGGTGAAAAAACAAAAACAATGTTCTGGGCCTCAGAAAGTTGTGAAAAATGCTTATAAACTCATTGCTGTGAATAATTAGGATGCTCAGAATGCATAAAGTCAGTGAGGAATAACTTCAGACCACTGCAAACCTCTTGAAATGAACTAGTTCTGTTTTTTATATTTCGGTACTCCCTCTATGCGGTCTTGTAATGATACTATGACTCAGTACTTAGTGATGGGATTGCCTGTGTTGAAATGGTGTTTCCCTGTCGCCAACGTAACAAAAGTTGTATTTACAAACTCAGAATGAAACCATATGGGGCCAGCCCTCTCCACCGTCAGAGCTGCCATTGATCTAAAGGAAAAATCACTCTCATTTAGCATTTTGTTTTCTTTGTGAAAATGTGGGGCCCGCCTATAGATCAATCTCTTTCTCTGTGTAAGATTGTGTAAGGTTATTTATTGAGTGTTTATAGTAACATGAAGTGCACTGGAAAAAAGAGATAAAAATATGAATCATTGCTGGAGTTACATTGGCCTCTTACTGGTTTAAAAACATCAACACACAACTGAATCTGGCATCTGGAATCCCTTTGGTTTAGCAGCTGTCCACGGCTCCAAAATGGTGAAATATTAGGACATTTTCCATAGCGGTTGACAATCTAAAACGAAATATTATAGCTGGACACATCATGTTTTGAGTTCATTGCAAACAGGTTTTTAGTCGTGGAATCTGGCAACCCGAAGTGTGGAACTCACTTTGCATTCAAATTTGTTAAAGATGGAGTATTATGCAGAGTGTTCTACCATGTTATAAAGCTGCTCCCTGATCAAAAACATGCCTGAAGAGGTTTTATATGTCACCCGTGCACGTTTGAGTAATCTAGCGATCTCTCTCGGGCGCTATTTGAACCCTCCTTATGGTTAGCTGTATAATTCTGTCCAAAGCTCCGCCCATAAGCTCATGTCACCCATGCTCCCACACAACAATATACACGTATGCTCCAAAAATGTGAAGTAGCGCAAAGTGAATATTGTCTGCTTGTTACACTTTATTAACTGCATTTTTTAACAGGAAGTCAATGGACAAGTTTTGATTTTTAAGTGTCTATATCAGATTTTTGAGATGTATTTGAGCAAACTTGCCTCAATAAGTGTGCTTCATGCTGTCTGCATCTAATTATAAGGTCTTTTATTTTCTTATATCTTAGAATCAGGAGAAGCACACTGTTAGCATTGTAGTTGTTGTTAGCATAACCATGATGGCAAAACTGTTCCGCTTATCCGGGGCCGGGTCAGTGTAACACAGCAACAGTGTAAGCAGGGATTCCCAGACTTCCCTCACCCCTGACAATTCCTCCAGCTTCTCCCAGCTTATAAACTCATTGCTGTGAATAATTAGGATGCTCAGAATGCATAAGGTAACTTTGGACCACTGCAAACCGTTTAAAATGAAATGATTCTGCTACTAGTTCATGTTTTAAGACAGTATAATCTGGTACAGCTCCTTTAAGTCATTTACGATCAATATAGTGATTTACAATGGGAAAAAAATTATCTACATGTAGGATATTTAATTTTTCTCTCCTTCATGTCTGTAGGTAACGTAGCCTGGATGCACGTGTTAGCCGCCCGCGCTCTTCGAGACAAACCCCAAAGTGTGGCAGGAGAGGTCTACTACTGCTACGACGACTCGCCATACTCAAGCTACGAAAACTTCAACATGCAATTTTTCACCTCCTCCAACTTCAGACATATCCAGCTTCCCTTCATCGTTGTGTGGTTCATAGCAATAATGAACGATATCCTCCGTTGGATTTTGAGTCCGTTTTATAACTACACACCGTTGTTGAATCTATATACTTTTAGAACAGCCGTTACTTCCTTTACAGTGAGCACGGATAAAGCATACAGGCATTTTCAATACAAACCTCTGTACAGCTGGGAGGAGTGCAAAAAAAGGACACAGGAATATGTAGATATGTTTGCACAAAAACACTACAAAGAAGCTTAGCACAATTGAGCGAAGTAGTTGATAAAATGAATGGCATTAAACCAGATACGAAACTCTGGAAATGTAGACTGCAACGACTATCAAGATCTGTGAAAATAACTGAATGATTATAATAATGCATTCGTTTTAAATAACACTTAAATAAACGCTCAGTCGCTTTATAATTTTGTGCAGTATTCATTCAGTTATGGTAAGCTAATATTGTAGCCACAGCTGCCCTAGGGTAGACTGGTGGAAGTGAGGCTGCCAATCATGCACACACCATAGTCATACTAGGCAATGTGGGTCAAGTGTCTTGCTTAAGAACAACAGCACAATATGTGTCTTAAAATTATTACTAAATTTACTTTTTTTTAAATCATTGCATAACACTGTTCCATCATCAAAACCATACCTATGTTTTTAATTTAATGCTACATTCCCTGTTTGCAGTGTTTTAGCTCGTGTCATAACTTCTCATTCCAAATCTCTGTAAGACTTCGCCTTTTTAAGGTTAGAGGCTCTTGGCGCCATCTAGTGGTGACAGTTTGTAATACAGAGCAGTGTTTTTCGGTTACGTTCCTCTTATTGAAGTGTGGGTATTATAAACGTGACACAGCAAAAAAAATAAAGACTTTATTTATGGGATTTGAAGGTGCATTATTTAAGGTTTCTAGTTGGTGGTTTGCCACCTGCTTCTTTCCATGGAGATGTTTTTGCTTTACCTGGAAAGATCTACAATATGGCATTAAACATATTTATTTAAGTGTTTTTCTTGAACAAATAACTGGAAAAAAAAACATGCATTCTTACTGCGAGTGGGCTCACTTCTCAACATATCTGACCTGTAACTTGACCTGGTGGCGCACCTGCTTGTCTCCATGGAGATAGATATGTTTAATCCCATACTGTAAGACAGTCTCCAACCTGTAGCTCAGGAGGGATTTCTGAATGATACATATTGTGCTGAAGAACTAACATTTATAATGGCAATTAATCAAATGTATCAGTTTGATGCCTACCTTTGTGCACTAATAAATGGATAATGGTTTATGTTTCATAAGCATCTGCCGTGGCTCTTATATTTACTCAGTTTCTTGCGACCGTTAAAATGACGTGCTCTCTGGGATTTCCGTTTTGTAAAGGAAGCTCACAGAACGATAAAGGTCGGAGACTTCTGCTGTTGAACGTTCCAGGCAAAGTGAAAGAATATTTTGAATTAAGACAATGAAATGAGTGATTTTCATGAAAACTTTGAAAAAATGGATGATGCTTTTGTGGGATGTCCATATTGTAGCTCTTTTTATATATTTTTTTAATTACGGATTTGTACAAATACTTGTAGATTTGTACTAACATAAATGTTGAATGTATTAAATCTATATAATCTATATAAAGTATTCTAATATTTAATAAAATCATTTTTAAAGTATTGGATTTTGAGTTTGTTTTTAAAGTAGGAGGATGTTAAAAACATGGCCAGCTATGTCGCCCAGGTTGGCGTTACTGGGGCTCCATCCTGGAGCCAGGTTTAGGGTGGGTCCCTCGACACCGAGCGTCTGGTGGCTGGCCTTTCCCCCAGGGGGCCCGGCAGGGCATCGCCTGAAGGAGCGACCGGGGCCGTCCTCCCATGGACCCATGACTGTGGAAGGATCCGTGAGGGGCCAGATCTGGGCATGGAGACTGACTCTGGGGACATGAAATGTCTCCTCGCTGGGAGGGAAGGAGCCTGAGCTTCTGCGGGAGGTTGAGCGTTATCATTTAGATATAGTCAGCCTCACCTCCATGTGCAGCTTGGGCTCTAGAACCTAATTCCTTGAGCAGGGCTGGACTCCCCATTTCTCTTTCCCTGCCCACGGGTAGAGGCGGCGAGCTGAATGAGAGGGTCGTGTCCCTGTGCCTTCGGGTCAGGGACAGGTCTCTCACTGTTGTGTCGGGCCTACAGGCCGAACAACAGTGCAGAGTACCCAGCCTTCTTGGAGTCCTTGGGGCTGAAGGAGTCATATCGAGCCTTGTTGGCTTGTGGGACTATCGAGGCAGCTGGCGAATACCGTCAGGCCAAGCATGCCACAGCCTGTGCAGCCGCTGAGGCAAAAACTCAGGGTTGGGAGGAGTTCGGGGAGGCCATAAAGGAGGACTATCAGACAGTTGTGGGGCCGTCTTGGCTGACATGCCTCTGCAACATCGCGTTGCGGTCCGGGACAGTGCCACTGGATTGGACCAGGGTGGTGTTCCCTCTGTTTAAGAAGGGGGACCGGAGGGTGTGTTCCAATTCCAGGCTAATGACACTTCTCAGCCTTCCCGGTAAGGTCAGATCCTGGAGAGGAGAATTCGGCCAGTAGTCAAACCTCGGTTTTGACTTCATAGTTTTGGCCAAACTATGAAAATGTGACTTACAGCCTGAAAAATACAGTAATCGTTCACGCCTTTAATGGGTGCTCTCATACTTATTAGGTATGAGATCGTTTTCCTTGTTTTCATTCAGCTCTGAGGATGGAGATATAAATAGGTGAAAAGTGATGTCTAAGTCCCCATTCTTGTCTTTCTCAACAAAAATTGCCTCTTTAACTCCCCTCTCCAACCATTTTGCTTTTTTTTTTGGCTAAGATCAGTACCTCACTATCCTCAAAGGAGTGGTTAGTGGCTTTTAGATGGAGATGTACAGCACATTCGTGTGTATATAATCTCTCAATGGTCCAGGTATGATTCACAGAAAAAGAAAAATGAAATCTGTCAACTGGACAAAATGTTGTAGGAGTGAAGACATTTTGCTGCTCATCCAAGCCACTTCTTCAGTTCTGGGCCAGACTGGGGTCCTGAGGAACTCTTCACAAGAGCCAATAACTTTAGATCACACCTGGACGACTGAGGGATTATACAAACATCTTTTCAGACATAAATGATTAAATTATTTTTTGCTATTATAATTCTAATCTAGGCCAAAAAATGAAAGTGCTAAAACAAACGATTTTATTGAAAGAATAGGTCGCCTTAGTCTTAAAGTCTTACTGGTTTTATTTAGCGTGACAGCTTCTGCCCCTGGTTTGTCTTAATTCAACAGGAGGTTCAGTTTCTGCTGTTTGTCTCATTGGTCATGCAAATCCTCAGGCTTCAGTCAAAACCTGCTTTTAACACAAATGAGGATTAGGTCACTTTACAATTAAAATCTATGGTGCTGTCCTGTGTTTGAAAATTACCTGATATGTAGATTTGACCACAGAACGAGTCCGATGATGGTATGGATTTTTACCTGCGGCGCAACAACCCAATGCACCCCAGACATGTCCTCCAGCTCCTTCGGTGGGACCCCAGCTGTCTTGGTTGGTTATATTTTTTGAAAAATAATTGCAACCAAAAACGAATTGGGCTGAAGCAACTTGCAGCTTTAGAATAATGGATTACTGAAGCAAACACGAATGAAGCAAAATACGACTCCAGGTATGTCTTCATAATAAGCGTCTTTTAACAAGCAATAAAACGCTCTACACGGCAACAATTCGTCTGTTTCCAACTCTGTGTAATTTATGTAGACCCTCTGGTGCCAGTTATCAAGAAAAAACAGAAGAGTATACAGACTTGGAATTACTAACACTCAGTTGTACTTTTTTATATTATCTTAAAGCTCTAATCCCTAATTCCCTAATAAAAAGGTGGGTTCTCCAAACCATTGCCTGGGCTTCTGATGGACACAATACTGCTAGTACAGAAAACTGTAAATGCAGACAGTACGCCTACAGAGCAGTTAAGACTTATTTTCCACAAAGTGCTGCTTCTACAATATAATCTATGGACAAAAACACAAAGTACTAATTTACAACAATAAACTTGGGTAACCTGCAGCTTTAAAACCAGCTTTACAAACGTAATAAAACTCGGTGTAATAAACCAAGTCATAGTCTTTGGCCAACAGAAACAAAGAGAAAGTGTTAGCAGTCACCTCAGTCTCTTCAAATCAGGCTAGAAATCTGGGGGTAATAATGGATTAACTGTAACGACCACATCAAATCAATAACATTTACTGATTTTTACCATCTAAAAACATTGTAAAAATCAAAGATATACTGTCAAAACCAGAGTTAGAGAGACTTATCCTGCATTTGTCTCCAGTAGGTTAGACGACTGTAACGTCCTGCTCACTGGCCTCTCCAAACGAGCCTTAAGACAGCTGCAGTACATCCTGAACGCTGCTGCTCAGGTCCTGACTAGAACCAGGAAGTACTTCACACATGCGTCCTGTGCTCAGGTCTCTGGCTCCTGTGGCTCAGAGTCTATTCGACTTTAAATCAGCTGCTTCTGAACAAGTCTCTCCTTGGACCAGCACCAAAGAACATCTCCCACATGTTAGAGCCACATGAACCATCTCACACTCTGAGGACTTCAGGGACCCGCCTCCTGCTGGTCCCAGAGTCAGGACTAAACATGGAGAATCAATGTTTCAGTTTTCTGCAGCTAAAACCTGGAACAGACGTCCTGAAGATGTGAGACATTCCTCTACTTTGACAATGTTTAAATCCAGGCTCAAAACTGTGTGACTGTGTATATGACTGAAAGGTTTTTATTCTGCACTTTTCTGTTTTAATGGTAATTTTATAATGATAATTTATGTTTTGATTCATTGTACTGTAATTTTGTCTTTGTTATTCTCTAAAGTACTTTGAATTACTTGTGTACTACGTATACCAATTGTACTTTACAAATAAACCTGCCTTGCCTTGACAATATGAAACTGTATTTTAACATTTGCATTTTAACACGTTCACATTTAAGAATCTCTTTTTTCAGGGGAGTCCTGGCCCCTGAAGGGACCTTATTGTACATGTTTTGGGGGAAAATAGTCGGAGAAAATGATCTTTCTTCATTCACAAGAAATGAGATAGGAAATGTATACTGATTGTTTTACATTTTACTATGAACTTAAAAATGTCTTCTTGAAACTTACTTCCAAAAAAAAGTGTTCCACGGCTAAATTGAGGTGAGCACGGGTCATCCACACTGTGAACCATCCACTTTTAATGGAAAATAGATTCTTTCTAATACTGATATCACTGTCCTCCTGCTGTGACCTGATTGAGGCTTTGCTGTCTAATTTGGAATAAAATCTCAACTGGAAGAGAAGAGAGTTGCTGAGGACTTTGTAGATTTTCTGGAGTCTCTTCATCAACACTTGGAGAGCCGCTCTTGTTGAATGCGTTGCAGTCTTTTGATGTACTGATCGACAGGTCCTTCTGAACTTCTATACTGCTCATCTACACTCGGTAGCGATATTCAGTGAACACAGGGCTGAACGCTTTTAACTGTATGATCATAAATGTAGATTTTAACTGTCTGTAAATTGTAAATTGTACTGTACGGTGACCTTCAGTGCCCAGAAAGGAAAAACCAAACCAAATCATGCATAGAAAACCTTCTGCACCTTGATTTGATTAATCTTATTTGAGTTACTCCACCCCTAGTTTGACTTCAGTGTTTGCATCTGACAAGAGTTTTGCATCACATCACTCCATATAATAAAAAAAAAAAGTAAAAATCACACCAGCCTCGTGCGGTGAACAGAGCTCAGTGGAGTGAAGCAGTCGAGATGAGGAGCAGCCTCTTTCTGCATCTCATAGGTGAGTTAACAGAGATAAAAACGACAATGCTGTATTTTTAATTAATTATTCAAATAAAACTCTTTTTTATAGGTGTATTTACTACACTTGGAGAAAGCGCTTATCCTGCTGGTACATTTTTTTTAATTTTTATTTTACTTGTTTCAATTTAAACATTTTAATATTTTTCTCCATCTTCTTTTATACTTATCTTATTCTTTCACGCTTGTTTCATAAATCCATTAACCCAGAGTCGTCTTTGCTCACTACTCAAAAAAGCTCAGTTCGCATTTTCCCAGTTTTGTTGCATTATAGGTAAAAGTCCGACTTTTTCTTCTCTCTTTTTAAGCCTATAAAACATCACTGGAATTGTTCTACTGTCAAATTTTGTTCTCTACAAACAGATGGCACATTAGCATAGTATTCATGAGGTTTAGGACCTCATTTGTTTACTGTCTGACTGTTCATTCTCCTCGTGGTCAGCAGAGGGAGCGCCACTGTTTCAGTGTCTCATTGGAAACTATATTTTCCAAATATAGACATTATTTTGTGTTATAAAATGTGAAATGCTTTACCCAAGGTGACCAAAAGGGAATTTAAAAATGAAAAAAAAAAAAGATTTTTTTTGCAACTTTTTAATTTTATTATTAGTATTATTTTGTATTATTAATCTAAAAATAAAATATTTTGTACATCGGCCATCTGAGTAAGCTATGGCTTTTTATTTTATTTATTTATTTTTTCATTTGAAGTTGCTGCTCCTGCATGAAGACATTTGTGTGTGTTTTATGTTTCATTTTATTAAGAGGAAATTAAAACCACAAGAATCCATCACATGTCTTCTTTGGCCAAAAAATTTAGGCCTACTAAATATTCAGCATTTATTATTATTATTTTTTTAAATTGTAATAGTTGCAGATGTAAGATTGGAAATATATAATTTTCCTTGTGTCGGCAGGTACCTGTGACTCCTACACCAATATCAGTGATTCATGGAGAAACTGCAATCGCAAAGCAATCGAAACACTGCCATTGGTTGGTTATTATGACAACTCTTTTCTTGTTGGGAAGTGGTGGCGCTTTGTAGGGATCGGAGGAGACATCATTTGGTCTCGGTGTACTCTCGATAATAAACCCAATATAGTCCGGCTGGGAACGGACTTCCCTAAGACCCAGATGCCAACAGAAACATCAGTGCCAGCGTACATGTCTATGGTGAGCTGCTCAGATGTGCCTTTCAGCATCAGTGTGGTCCTGTGCCCCGGCGACTTCTACATCTACAAGCCGCTCTTTCATCCGGGCCAAAATGCGAGCTACTTTATATGTGAGAAAATTATAATAACCTTCTTCTATGATAATTTTAAAACTGTAAAAATCTGTGACTGTGTTTTTTCCCTTTTCTTTCCGTTTTTGGCCTTTAAAAATTTTAATGTTAACAATTATCATATTTTTCTCTTTCTTGCTATTACTTTTCATATGTGTCCCATTTAATGTTTTTAAACTATTAATTAAAACTATCTTTGACGCATGAGTTCCCCCTATGCACTTATGCAGTATATACACATGACCACAAGATGGAGCCAAAGTATCTCTTAGTTAATACTTAAAATTGTTTTGCTGTTTTTAACTATCTAACACCTCAGACTTTAATATAGATATATGTGACCGGTGTACCTCTGCGTTGTGTTGCGGGGGACAAAGGAGCCACACGACACAGCTGGAACTGTTCCACAAAATGTACAAAACTTTATTAATGTGCGGCTAACCATCCAGCTGACACTAAACACGAAAGACAATTACAGCTAGCATCTCCCCGCACTTGCCCACATAAATAAATGAAAACAACACCACAACTAATGAGCTAAATATAATTACAAGAGAACACCTTAACATATGACAGACAGATGACTGACCTCTTCCCAATACGGATACGAAAAGGGAAGAGGCGGGAGTCAAACCCCGAATTTATACGAGGGGCAAGGCGGGGAACACACGAAGAAGTAAAAAAAAAAAAAAAGAAAAACATAGAAGAAGCGGCTGGAGGACCAAAACTGCACATAACATTTAAACACCAGGTATGGAAAAAAATAGAATAAAGGAAAACAGCACTTTGTGTAATTATTCACATATGAGCCGGTTACATATATAGATTTTGCCTGCGTTGGAGACTGCACCCTGGTGCTTTGACATTATCACTGTCCACAGTCTCTCTCATTACTTTAGCCAGTGCAGTGTCTAGTGTTTAGTGGAGTATTAAAGTCTGTACCATGACAAGTACCAAGATCTTTAACTAATTTAACCTCTAAAACAATGATTTCTTGTCTCTTTAGCTCTATAGTTGAAGGATTATGCATGTTTTAGGTGCATTATATGTCACACATACCTTTGAGCAAAGCATACACCACAGTAACAACTGTGGATTCTTTTCTTTAGGTCATTCTGTGTGTAAACCGGACTCCTGTGGTCCTCTCGCTCAGTGTGATTCAACAGGCAGATGCTCGTGTGTGACAGGATATGAGTTGGAATGGACTATGACTCCAAAAAGTCCAGATGCATACAACTGCATTGGTAACCCCACACATAGCATATTTAGACAATATCATACTAATTCAATCACCACAATACCTTTACTTTTACTGTATGTTTTGTTTTCAGATATTGATGAATGTTTGAATGAGATGCAGTGTGGTCCCAATGCTATATGTACAAACACCCCTGGTTTGTGGAGCTGTGCATGCGACACAGGCTTCAGAGCGACTGATGACACCCAGGAGCCCAGCCCCACAAACCCCTGTGTCGGTAAAACACATTACATTCACGCTTCTCATGATCCACTTTATAAGGCAATATGCCAAGTTCCCCCAGGCAGCACAGTGATGACAAACTGAAAGGGCAGGTCCCCACTTTGTTTTTAGAGCTTCCATAGAAGTGCTCACTGTCAGAACTGCAGGGGGCCCAGCATGCAGCCCTGTGGGACTCCACTGCTGAGTGGGATGGAAAACGAGTGGTGGGAGTCACAGCAGTTAGTTAACAAATATTTAGTGTGTTGAATAAATAAACTTAATTTAAGTCGACTAAGAGCATGTGGATTTTTTTTTTTTTAATGTTCACATTAGTGGGACCTGCTGGTGTTAAACCAGGTGTCCACAGCATGATATGTTTTCTGATTGTGGGGAAAATCTTGAGTCGTAGCTAAAAGTCGTTGGTCATAGTTCTCAGAGTGAGACCAGGACAAAGATCAAACTTAAAATCATGTTTCGAGCAAAGACGAGCTGCAGCTGACCCTCTCTCCCCCGATTCCTTTTCATTTTCTAACTTTTGTAAATGCGAAAGTACCATTTGCATGTAGCGCTAGTCTCAGCTAGTGGTACATTATCACACCTGATATTCGCTCCACACTTTCGCTGTAGCCACGACTGCTTTAGTATGATTTAAATTCCTCAGGTTGTGTAGTGTAACATTCAACAATTTTAAAAGGCAAATATATATATATAAATATATAGCAAAATAGATATGGATGAAAGGAGACAGGCTAGCTGTCTTTACTGTGATGGAGATCCTTAAAGTACTGAGGTTTCACCAGTTGAGCCGTTAAGATGGAGGTGGGAGGAGGCTCCGGCAGCAGCTGTAGCTTGACCCTCTAATTGTGATGAGTTAATTTCCCTAAACCACCCACAGCATGCAGGTTTTATTTCCGTTATTACTGTAACCAGTCATCACAATACTCCTGTCTACTTTGTTGTTTTCAGATATTGACGAGTGTGTGAACGAGACGCTCTGTGTTCCTCATGCTGTGTGCGTGAACAGCCCTGGTCTGTGGAGCTGCATCTGTGACACAGGCTTCAGAGCGGAAGATGCTGCCCAAGAGCCCAGCCCCACAAACCTCTGCGTTGGTAAAGCACTTTACATTCACTGGGGCCATATCCACAGCAGTGAAGTCTAGAGAGGGAGGAGGTTAGGGGGGTGAAGTAGCTGTAGCTTGAACCTCCATCTGTGATCATAAATCCTCCTAAACCAGAGGAACTGTAACAACAAAACAGCATGAACTTTAAAGGTTCTACATTACGCAAAATCGACTTGTGTGAGCTTTAAGCTAGTGTTACAATGTTGTTACCTCATCAAAAATACCTGCATTATTAGTCTGTCAACATCTCCAAAGCTCAAAATGCTCTGTCCCACCTTGTGACGTCACAAAGTGGTAGTTTTCAAGTTAACGGCTACATTTAGTTCAGTAGAAATGGGCAATTCCAGAGCTGAAATCATCCAAATGATTCTAGTGAAGGTGTATGGAGTTTAAAAAGCACTTCCTGTGTTATCACATGGCATCACAAGGTGGAAGAGAGTGTTTTTAGTTTTAGAGAAGCCTAAATACACAGGGTTTGTGAATGAAACAAAACACAACTCTATGTGTGAATGAAACAAAACACAACTCCAGGTCTATTTGTGACGAGGAAACAACATTATAACAAACAGTCCTTAGAAATGTATATTTCTAATATACTAAACACTTTTTTTTCTTAGTGAAAGTGAAATGTGATTTTGTGTACTCACCTTATTCTGAAAGTTGAGTGATGATGAGTACACTGGTGTTGTATTATTTTGAATGGGGCTGCCATGGAGCTCTTGACAGCAGGTTTCATAGGGACCACAGAGGTGTTTTAAATCCTCCAGGGAATCAGTGCAATGTTGATTTGTTGCTCACATGAACTTTGAACATTTTACACAAATGAATCTACTTTATATACAGTGAAAGTAATGGGATTCCTGCTTAGTAGCATTTACAGCCAAAAAGTGGGCGGGGCGGACTAAGGTATTATTTTTAGGTAAGGTAATATTTAATAATGATTAACATGAAACCTAAGAATTCTGTATAAATTGCTGTTGGTACCAGCACCACAAAAATACTCACTGGCTGTGGTTACACACACTGTATCCGGTTATTACCAGATTTTTTGAACTATAAGATTTTTCTTGTATGTTTAACTTTCACGACACTGTTGACATCTTCTTATATTTTATGAATTAAATAAATAAAATGAATAAAAATAAAATAACACGTTTTGGTGTGCATGTGGCTCACCATTTAAAAAGATATGAAGTATAAAGTATGAACATGACGACTGACTATTTGCTTATAGCCCTGATAATACCTGTCTTACATAACTTCTATATTTTGGTGTGTTTTCGCAGACATTAACGAGTGCACAGAGACTCCAGGTGTATGTGGCCCACTGACTATTTGCTTCAACAAATTCGGGACCTACAACTGTTCTTGTTCAGATGGATATTTTCCCTCCACTGGGATTATATGGAGTAATGACTCTGTTTGTAAAAGTAAGTCCAACACTGGTCTGTGAGATGAAAACAACAAAGTCATCGATTCTTGTACTGTTCAAAATGAGATATGAATATGATTGCGTTGATGCTTTTGTTGGTTAATGTGTATTCATAAATTTCAACAGGTCTAACTGATGTTTTGGACGAGCTGAGCCTTTCTGAGGTAAAAAGTTTTGCCTCTCTCACATTTCGATTACAGTTTTGTGCTTCATAAAATAGGTTTAATGTCACGAAACCCATGAGCTGATGACATCGCTAATGCGCTAGCCGCCATGTTCCAAATAGGTAGTGCTCATGGGCACGCTTCTGGCTCCATCGACTCTGGCTCCAATTCATTGTCTATTAAAAAATTGTCGCCCCTCTCACAGTAACCGCTGCAGTGAGCCTCGTTATTTTTGCTCTCAAAATGTTCATATTAACCCGCTCTATATGAAACTATTGTGTCTATAAATCAAGATATGAACAGGTTTGATTGACAGCATTGCTAAGTACCCGCTTCCCCCCCTCCTAAACCAGCGATGTGGGCAGGAAGGGGCATTACCTACAACAGCCTCGCTCCAGATTGGCTCTTTGGTTGCTATGATACTTGCAGTCGGAATTTAAATATGGAACTCAGCTTTAGATGTAATCACAGACTGTATAAAGAAGTGGACTAAGTCAGTGTGACGTCACCCATAGCGTTCAGCTCCAGTCAAATGAAGCTCATCGAGGCTGGAGCAGTTATAGCGGCCAATTTGGAGCCAATTTACATATTTGGAATTGCAGCTACAAGTATCATAGCAACCAAAGAGCCAATCCGGAGCAAGGCTGTTGAAGGTAACGCCCTTCCCGCCCACACCACTGGTTTAACAGAGAGCAGGTGCTTAGCAACGCTGTCAATCAAACCTGTTGCTAACGCTAACGGGAGCCTGATTTGTCTGTTATTAATGTTCATATCTTGATTGACGGACACAATAGCGAAATACAAACACACGGATCATGTAGAGCGGGTTAATATGAACATTTTAAGACCAAAATGACGAAGCTCACTGCAGCAGCTGGAGAGAGAGATGACAATTTTTCAATGTAAAGTGAATTGCCCATGCTCACTTCCTATTTGGAATGCAGCGCCTAGCAGGTTAGCTATGTCCATTTATACAGTCTATGGATATAACAGAACTTCTAATAGAACTGCATGCAGGTAAAAAAATACTGACACTTTATTCGATCCAGGGGCAGACTAAAGAAATGGCGTTTTTTGCATACATCGACCAGCAAGTGAAACACAGCGAAGGGGATTTCTTAACTGAGGCGGTTGGTTTGAACACACGTACAGCATGAAGTCATATATTTTATTTTATAACCTTTCCTATTTCTTATTTTCCAGATGCTTGAAAATATTTTCTCAGCGTTTATGGTAAGATCCAACAGGAGAAATTAAAAAACAAAAATATTCAAAATCGATCGTGTTCATGAGACGTTACAAGATCCTAGAGTCCTTATACTGTAAAGGGCCCGCATTTCGCTATTCTCTGATCTACGTTATAATGTTTCCTCATCATAAACAGACCTGGAGTTGTGTTTTGTTTCATTCACACAACCCTGCATAAACCATGAAAACACTCTGTTCCACCTTGTGATGTCATCATGTGGTAATACAGGAAGTGCTTCACTGTGTTTTTAAACTCCATACAACTTCACTAGGATCATTTGGATGATTTCAGCCCTGCAATTGCCGACCTCTACAAAACAAATGTCAAGAGTAGTAGCTGTTAACTTGAAAACTACCACTTCATGACATCACAAGGTGGAACAGAGCATTTCGAGCTTCAGAGATGTCAACAAACAAATAAAAAAGAGTTACTCAAACGTGTGTGAATGAAACAAAACACAACTCCAGGTATGTTTTTATGGAGGTAACAGCATTATAACATGGCTAAACGCTCACATGCCTCTAGTTAGCCACCATCCATTAAAAAAAAACTGTCCTATTACCTTCTACATCTCACCTTTAAAGCAAATGGCAGGTGTGGGCCCATTTGTCAGTCCACCGAGAGTGAACAGCACTGGAGATGGAGTGACGGGAAGTATCATCCTCGACATCACAGAGCGTTTAATGCCTGGTCTACTGCAGCACGCCGGAGAGAATCTGAGAATCAGGCTAAACACGTCGACATTTGGTAAGTTAGTATTATCACTGTGGCCTATGTCTATTGGTGGGTTTCAGATGATGTCACAACGCTCATACTCCCAGATGAGAGGGGGCTGGGGTCATCACTCGCAAAATGATCATTTCTATATGTGATTTTCATTTGAGCTGCACCCATCTGTAGTAAGTTGCTGGGATACAGATGACATTACAGCATTTTATTGGCCAATATTAACTGATTATTGGTGATGATGTCATACTCCCAGATGAGCGGCAAGTGGCAGGTTTCCATATTAATTACAATGTACTTTGCCGTGGAATATCCAAAAGGCAAACTCACAAATGCTGAACCTGATCATTTCTATAAGTGGGTAGACCCTAGAACTGACGGTATTACAACAGAAATCTGCGTTTGAACTATATTAATTTCAGCTGCGCCCGTCTGTATTAAACATTATTGGCCTGTAGAAGTGGTGACATCATCTGAAACCCAGCCCTTATATGTTTTATGTAATACAGATGGGTTGTTAAAACTGAGATTTTAGTTTTGAAATACATTGAGTTGTGGGATTTAGATATTTCATGGGAAAATACAATGTGATCATTCAAGGGAAATCTGGCTCTTGTCGCCATCTGGGAGTATCATCACATTGTAAAATCTAGAAACAATCGACGCTTCTTGATACTCAAACACAGACAGATAGATACTCATTGATCCCGAAGGAAATTTAACATGTGCTTTTTCTTGTAATAGATTTAAACCTGGTAAAGTTTGGCCCCGGTGTCAACAAATCAAAGAGTTTCCCTTTGAAAGCCAATGGAAACATCATGGAGATCAATATGGAGAGTCTGGCAGAAAACAACAACGGTAAAATTCAAAACCTGCAGGAAGCAAGGGTGTCTTTAATTTCTGTATTAATCACATATAATAATGTTTAGGTTTTTTTTAATTGTCCAGCGGATGTTGAAATTTTAGGGGTTTTTTGAAAGAGTAAAAATGTTACATTTTTTTGGCTGGACCATTTAAAGGTGCTGTACCATATTTTACATGCCTTAAAAACGTGAAAAACAACTAATTCATTTTCAACGACCTGCAGTGTTGCAAAGTTATTCCTCGTTTACCTTATACATCTGAGCATTGGAATTATTCAATGTAATGAGTTTAGTGCTAAAAGAGCTTTTCACAACTTTAAGAGACTAGAGCGGAGTTTGACATTACGGTAACAACAACAACTATCATGCTAACCACAGATTTCCTGATTCTCTGACAATATAATGCAGGGGTGTCAAACACATAACTACTTTTTAAACTTTTTAATTAACTGTTAATGTAATTTTTACTTATTCAAGTTACAAATATTGTGTATTTGCATAGATATATATAAGTGTAATGGCGTATCTCCTGATAAAATGACATGTTAAAACCATCATACCTTATAATTTACCCTGTCGAGGGCCACATAAAATGATGTGGAGGGCCACATTTGGCACGCGGGCCTTGAGTTTGACACATGTGATATAATACTTAAGAATTAGATGCAGACAGTACACAATAGACTTATTTTGACATCAAGAGCTGCTTATACAAAAATATGTACTGGGGAAAACTGGGACAAATCTTGCTCAAATACATGGGAAAAAATTTGGTACAGGGGCTTTAACTTGTCTGGTGTGGCGGGGGCTGTAGATCTAAAGAGCTTTTTTGACCTCTTTCTTGCAGGTTGGGCAGCAGCAGTGTTTCTGTCTCTGAGCGGCATGGACAGCCTCCTCAGCCATCAGTACTTTCAATCTGAAAAACACACAACATCAGAATTTGCTTCTGATGTTTTCACCGCATTTCTCCCCACAATGAACAACACCAATCTGACAGAACCAGTCAACTTCACCATTCAACACAACAGGGTACTGCTGTGTTTTAGGTTAAGGCCATAGACTGTATAAAGAAGTGGGCTAAGGGAGTGTGACATCACCTGTAGGATCGAGGCTAGAGCAGTTATAGGGGCCTGGAGCCAAGTTCCATATTTGAAAGTCCGACCAAGAGTATCATAGCAACCAAAGAGCCAATCTGGAGCAGGCCTGAAGGTAACGCCCCTCCCCGCCGGCACCTCTTGTTTAGCCTGGAGTGAGCGCTTAGCAACGCAGTCAATCAAACCTGTTGCTAATGCTAGTGGGAGCGACCTTAATTCATTCATATCTTAATTTATTGACGCAATAGTAAAATAAAAAGTCCAGGCTCATGTAGAGGGATTAATACAAACATTTAAAAACCAAGATGATGAGGCTCACTGCAGCAGTTACAGAAAGAGGGGTGACAAATTTTCAATGTAAAGTGAATTGAAACCAGAGTTGATTAAGCTGGAAGCCGCCACATTCCTGTTTAGCTAGCATGTTATCCATGTACATTTATATATACAGTCTGTGGTTAAGGTTATAGTTAATTTGTCTTCTGCATTTGACCCATCCTTCAATGTCACTGGGGAAACCTGTCAGGAGTAGATCTTAAGCTATGTTTGGTCAGGACTAAGTTGGAGCATTTGACTTATAGACCCTTTTCATGGAGACACCTGGCTAGTTTCAGTTCTCTCAAAAAGTGCGGAGCTGCTCCAGGCAACCTTTTTCGCGTAATATAGTGATATGTTAAACAAATACAAGTACAAGGCATCATTTTTTATTGAGGTTCTTTCTAAAATATCTCTTGGAAGTCCCCAACATGACTTTTAAAATCATGTATCTCTCTTTAGATGACCCCAGATTCTGGACCAGTGACATGTGTGTACTGGAAGGTAGACATTGAGCCAATAATGAAGACTCTGAGAAGAGAAGAAGAAAAGAACGAGGAGAATGCGACTTTGGAGTGGTCAAAGGAGGGCTGCTGGGTCTCCTACACCGACCCAAAATCCACCGTCTGTAGCTGCTCCCACCCTCTCCACCTTCGCCCTCATCCTGCAGATCGGGGAGGTCAGACAAAACCCTCCTCTGGCCACACATTTCTCTCAAAATTTAAGTCCAGTGTTTCCATAGCTTATGTTGATACAGCTGATGCCATCAACATTCTCTGGGGGGGTGAAGCTAACTTAAGGCACTGCTCTGTCTGAAGCTCTGTTACTCACATTAAGACTTTAATCTGACAAAGGTTTGATCACTTTGTGCTGGAACGAAGTCATTTTTTGCTGTTAATATGATATGCAAAACTTTATTCTTTTAAGCCTGTATTATTAGTCTGTTACATCTCCAAAACTCAAATGCTCTGTTCTACCTTGTGATGTCATGAAGTGGTAATTTTCAAGTTAATAGCTCCTTTTAAAACCTTTTGTTCAGTAGAGATTGGCAATTCCAGGACTAAAATCATCCAAATGATTCTAGTGAATGTAAAAAAAACAAAACAGAACTAGTTTCATTTGAAATGGATTGGAGTGGCGTTATTCCTCACTTACCTGTGTGAACTGAATAAAAAAACGTTGTAGATGTTTACATTATGTTTGTCCTGATTAGACCTGTTTCCGTCTTCTTCAGCCTCCTCCTCAGAGTGACTTCCTGGTCTTGTTGAACCGGATCTGTGTGGCTATTGGTCTCTTTTTCTTCACTCTGGCCATTCTCACCTTCCTCCTGTGCAGCTGGAACCCCAAAATAAACAACAGCGCTCGCCTCCACCTGTGTCTGAACCTGGGACTGTCCCATCTCCTGTTACTGCTCAGTGACCTCTTCGTCAACACACCGGTACCACAGGATCACTTACATAGATGAACTTTCTTATAGATTATAGTGTGGGAGCAAAAACTTTATTGTGTAAAATATGTTAAGCACAATCAGTGACAGATGTCTCAATATGCATCACACTGCTCCAGTGTAAACTCAGTCCAGGGGCACATCGTGCAATGACGTGCTTCAATCACCTGCCTTGAATTATGCTCATAAAAATAATGAACAGAACTAAGTTCCTGCTCCAGACAACAGGGCCGAGGTGCTGGGATGTTCATCGTAGTTAGTTTAATATTTTGATTTCATATTTGTGATATTTTGAATACAATCAGTAGAATAACTTAAATTGTGTTGGATATATAGGACCCAGTTTTGCCTGTAGCCTCTTTGACTTGTACGGTTGATATAATGCTGTATAATGTTTGTGTGTAGGAGGGCTGTAAGGCTGTTGCCATCATCCTCCACTTCCTGGTGGTGTCCAGTTTCGTGTGGATGCAGTTGGAGGCGATGCAGCTCTTCATGTTGGTGCGTGGGCTCAACAAGGTCCGAGTGATCCAGAGAGACGGCCTCCCCAAACTCGCCCTGTTCTGCATCGGCTATGGAGTCCCCACTGTCATTGTGGGGATCTCTGCTGCCGTTTACCACCCTGGATACGGACTCACTGAGGCAGAAGTGTAAGAAATATAAGTCACAGACTGTCAGTCCTTGTCTTAATCTTTCAGTATATTAACTTTGCCAACAAGCTGAATTCTCACGACTTTTGTGTGTTTGCAAACTCTTGAGAATCCATCTTGGTAGCTCTGGCTGAAAAGTTTGTTTGTGACTGGCTCGAGACTGACCAATCACAGGGCAGCAGTGTGGCTTGGGTGGAAGCCAACGCCGAACCAAAACAATAATTGTTCAGCTTGTTCCGCTGTGGCGACACTTCCACCAATCAGTGTGAAGTATTTGTTTGAACATTCCAATCTTTGGTTCTGATTTTAGCGAGAGCTGTTCCAGACTGATGTGCAGAACTAAATTCAGAGGGATTCACATCTTTTACATTTCAGGTGCTGGTTATCAACTACTCGTAACTTCAACTGGGCTTTAACAGGGCCAGTTATTGCGATTCTTGCAGTGAGTATTTTTGTACTCAACATAGCAACAACAATACCCATCTGACTGCATAACTTGTGAAAGGGTTTATTAGGTCATTTTGAACGTACAGTAATAGCATTGTTTTAGTATTTACCATCTGTCTGTAACTAAATGTGTCATTTTTTATTTCAGATGAACTGTGCCTTATTCTTTGCGACTTTGTGGAGTTTGAGAACTATACTGGCCAACATGAAGAGTGGTGCCTCTGATTCCAAAGATGCTAAGTATTTTTTGTTTATCATTCATAATTTTTTTCGTGACACAAAATTTCAATATTGTCCCTAACGTAGGATCATTGTTTCAGACTGGTGCTGTTCAAGATCTTGGCTCAGTTTGTGATTCTGGGCTGTACCTGGATTTTGGGTCTGTACCAAACAGACCTAATCCTCCAAATCCTCTTCATCGTCCTCACTCGCAGCAGGGAACCTTCCTCTACATCGTCCACTGTTTGCTCAACAGAGAGGTATCTGTCAGGATTTAACAGTTAAAAAACAATCCTATTACAGAAGAAATAATGAACTCGAGAATTTTGAAAGAAAAATGTATGTGTAACCATAATAAATCTGCATTATCATTGTTATCGGTAAAATTCCTACCTCACATCTGGGGACACAGTTGGGCCATGTGTGTTTATTTAAAAAGTACATTTTACATTCAGATCCGTTAATTATTATTATTTGAATTATCTGTGTTTTTATGTCACATTCACTTTAGTTCATTCAAGGTTTGACTGATAGATGATACTAGAGGAACAATGGTCTATTAGACAGCTATAATGAAAAAAAAATGCAAAACTGATGTTTCTTCTCACAATAAGCCCAACACTACAGTTTAAATATAGTTACATCTCTAAATACTGACTGTTATTGTATTGATTATTGTAGATTCGAGAAGAATGCCTGAAATTCTTGACCTGTTCTCACAACAAGAGCAAAAATGAAAACGTAAGTTGGTTGTTATAATTTGTGTGTAATAAGTGTAACACTGATATAAAGGTATGATTAATTTATTCATTTATTTTCATTTAATTTATTTTTGTTTCAGGATGCTCTGTCAGTCTCTGAAGATTTCGATAAAACCAGCTGATCTTGTGAAAACGCCATTTGCACTCACTCACTCACTTTGCACTTTTATTACTATTCTTACTACAGCTGGTAATTAATTAAAGATTTTATTAACTTTACTAAAACTTAACACAGGCAACATTTTTTGTCCCTTCCTCTGATTTGTAAATTATGATTATCAGCCACAACAGCAAGTCAAATATCAAATCAGCTCAGAAAAGAAAAAATGTCAGACATAATAACACGGATCAAAAACATAGTATCTTTAAGGACACTGCAAAACCAACTTTTCAGAGGTTTTAACCATGTTACAGTTGTTTTCCCTCTCAACATTTTACCCTCTTGAGTTTGTATTTACCGTGATTTCATATATGTTTGAGTAATCTTTTTCACCTTTTTCACCGCCACCAGTGCACGCCCACTGTGACGTACTTTCTAATTTTATTTTCTTAATTGACAGATGTGACAGATGTAGGATTTGGCAGCATTGCATAGCTATTTTGGTGGACCTGTTTATTTTATGAAGTAACGTTAGAAATACAACATAATGATGCACAGATGTCAAAAACAGCAGACGACAGCGCAGTGTGTCTTCTTTAACACAAGTCAACACAGACAGACCTCCAAACTTTAGGTAAATTAAACTTGTGTAGTTTACTTTGGCAGTGCACGTACAAGGCTAAGCAAATTCCTCAGCTCCAGTCAACCAGCTCTCTAAGACAAATGAGGATGAAATTCATTTACATTTAGGTTCAGAGCGTTGTCTGCTTCGGTGAATATTACATTACATTCACCATCATCACTATGGATACAAGTCTGTGTTTACTGTTTGTTAACTCTTATAATTTCTCTTTTCTCTATTTTTTTACTTGATATGTTTTGTCTTTTTCATGTTTTTTGTTGTAAATTGCCTAAATTATGAATAACATCTTTTTTTTTTTTGCATGTATTTAGTCTTATATTTTTCATTTCATCACTTACGACAAGATGTATTTTTACATTGTACTTTTTTTTTTTTTTTTACATTCAATGTTTTCCTATAGTTGTCTCAGTAACCAGAGCTAGGTCTTCATCTCATCAGCAAAAATGATCAAGTGGCCAAACTATCAAGAGAAACCAGAGAAATGTTAATGTTTCACTGACCCCTAGTGGTGCGTTTTTTGTTTCACAAAAATTCTCAGATAGGTTGGTTTATAATCCAATTACATCAAGACTGGCCGATGAGTAGCCTTTTCCCCTTCATGCCTCTCAGTAAGGAGGTTGTGGGTTAGACTCCTGATCTCTCTGAGTGGATGATTCTCTCCTTATCCTCCCTCTGTCCAACGACATGCACAGATGAACTGGAGAATTCAAGTCCCATTTAATCCGTAATTTGATGTGGTGTGTGCAAGTGTGAACGCACCTTTATATCCCAAGCTGAATTTGTGTGAGAGTGAATGACTGTCTCACTGTGGACTACATCTTCATCTGGAAAAACACTTATTTATGATTGAATAAACTGATCATCTGAATTTGAAAGGTCAGCGATGAGATGCTCCAAAACTTGTACTAAATGTCAAAAGTCAACACTTATCTCATGGTCCGGTCGTGCGCTGTTATGGTTGAACCTCTTTCACTGTCTGAACATATCAGATTTAAACCTCAAAGGCTTCACCCTGCTTCATATAATCCGATTTTATCATTTCATAACATTTTACCCATCTCAGAATAAGGAAAAATGTCCAACCCCAACACAGGGCTGCTATGGTATGTTTATGATGCGCAAAACACAAACTCCAGTCTCTTTTTTTAAATCATTGTTCTAAGACTTGATTCTGAACTTGAAGGCACTTTTATTAAAACGATGGCATGGTAAACTATCCACTGGTTTCAGAATTATGAAAATGAAGGGCAGTTTGCCATAGTAATTAACAATTTAAATCAAAGTATCCTATATTTTAAATGGTGAAAAGTCCCTCCAAAAATGTTGCCTGTACTGTAATGGGAAACAGGGCCGGCCCAGCCTATAAACAGACTAAGCAGCTGCTTAGGGCCCTGAGGCCACCAGAGGGCCCCCAAGAGCACATACATTTATATTTGAAAATAATATATCAAATTTTAAAGGACACAGAGCTTATGTGTTTACAGCGGCCTAAATATCTTTTTAAAACAATTACATGTTTTATACTGCCCACAGTAGCAAAATATCAGGACCCTTTATAATGTAAATTTAAGCCCCACTGTCGCCAACTGGAACACATTAAAATCAACCAGAAATGAAGAAAAAATGTCTAGAATTTCAAAATCTTGACCCCCCTTTATATGTATATGTACTGTTCTTGTGACTATGGTACTTGTGACATTCTGGATGTTTTTCAGTCTGATGTTGGTCATATAAACACAAATACAACTGGTCAAGGTGATGAGAGCAAAGTCATAATTTGTCAAATGTAAATCACCAATATCTGAGCCAGGATACATCCGCTGTCAGGGGCCCCAGAGACAAATTCAGCTTAGGGCCTGTCAGTACTGTAATGGGAAGCGAAACCCATGAATAGCTCAGTTTGAACAGGCAACAAATGCTGATAAAACCCACAAACATACCATAAAACGGAAGCTTATGAAACAAACACAAAAATAAAATACTGCAAATTTACTACCAATTGAAGTTGTAATTTCTTTATAAATCAGTCTATTTCAACAGTAAGTAAGTCTAGCTGTTCAGTATTTGAATTCTGTCTCTCCCTCATAATCGGCCTGTACCTGAGCGAGACAGCGATTATCAGACATGTCTGATAGTCAGACGATGAATGCTGTTTTAACATGATGGTGGCGCTGTTCAGTTAAATCTTTCCCATCACCTGTCCTCTGTCCTTTTGTCCTCCCTCTGACCACACATGGCTGTACTCTCCGTCCACACGCAGCTTGGCGTCTCTGGCCACAGCTCGTCTCTGGAGTCGTCCTTCAGCCCGTGTGTCGATCTTCAGGGCTGTGTCTGGGGACACGAGGAACCAGTCCCGTTCTTTTGAGTGAATGGCTGAATTTTTCAGAAGTTTTCCTCCAGTGACAGTGAAACAGAAGGATGGATTTGATGATACAGGTCTGATTCTGCCCAGAAGAAGAACGTGTGTCTTTTCTGCTCAGAAGGAGGTTTTGGTTCAGGTCCAGAGCTGTGGTGGTTGGTTCTGTGGTTCTTTGTCTTGAAGGGCGTTGTCAGGTTATAGGTCTTGTAGTTAATGGAGAACTGTCTCTAAATGAACACCTGTTTTATCACAATTCAATATTGAAAAACTAAAACTAATTTTGTAATATCTGTAATATCCCCCCTTTGATACATTTATATATATGTGTATATATACATGTGTCAATCTTTGTTCAGAGCTGGCATCTGTGCTGGCTTAGTCTCCTGCTGTAAGGTAACAACTTTTGATTAAATTGTAATTCTTTGGCATTTTGTGAATGACAAAACTGTTATTGGTTAATTGTTAGTTGTGATTGTTAGTCTTGTGTTAGTTTGTGATTTTTTTTCATAAGAACATGTAGGAAAAAGAAGAGAATTACGCAGCATCCGCATCTCCTGTAACAAAAAAAGTTTTTTAACAAATCGCAGGCGCGCATATTCGTCAAGGATGGTCAAGTCAGTCAAGTCAGTCGAGTTTAGATTTGTGATCACTACCGGCTTTGATTAGGCCTTCATTTTGTTTTTAAGAGAGCTCACAATTGAGGAGGGTTTTTGGTACCAGCTGGACGTTTCTGAGGACATGTATGTCATTAAACTCACTGCAGTGATGAGGAAAAAAACATAAAAAAAATATAAAGAAACAAGAAATGTAGAAAATGAGTGGATCAGTTGAAACTGCATCCTGTCGTTTTTCTTGTTGACACTGTTCACAGCAGTTTAACTGTTACACAACACATATTTTCTGACATTGCACAATTTACACATACACAGTTTGACTGATCAGTTCCAAGAACTCACAAATGTAAAGTTGACTTCTGGTGTCACACTCTGTACTTTACCATTTTCTTTCTTTTCTTTTTTTTCTTCTCTTTTTTTGTTTCATTTTTTTTTTTTTTTTTTTTCTGTTTTTTGCTGTTGGTTTTTTCTGTTTTTCTTTTTTTTTCTCTCTCTTTTTACTGCTTTTTAAAAAAATTTCCACACTTAACATTGTGAGTGAATTAGAGCATACTGTTGACATGAAGGAAATTTACATTTGTCTGCATTTTGCAATTACATTATAACTTCATTTTTAGACCCGATGGAGGTGCACTGCTGAATTTACTCTCCCTCATGATAAAAGTTCAGCCGTCCTTACGCTCAACTACACAGGGAAAAGGCAAAAGGGTGAGCCTTTTGCCTTTTACCAGTTAGTAACCCTAGATAGGAGTTTCACCTAGTGACTTTTTGCTAAATAGCACGGACTTTCACCCATTTGACTATTTACTAGCTAGTTACAACTAGAGGGGAATTTCACCCATGACTGTTTGGTAGTTAGCCGTAATGACCCCTGAACCTCACTCTGGAGAATAAATTCAAGTAGGTCCCAATAGATATTATATAAAACAAAGTGCAGCAAAACATGTTGTTTTCAGCCTCTTTACTTTTGATGTCACAAGTTGACGTGGCTCCTCAGTTGGAATCCATTTCTGTCCAGATCCTCTTGACGTTTTGCTCTCATTTGAAATGTTTTAGCATTCGTAACAGTCCTCCACAGTCGCATTTTCATATAGAGTTTATTCACCTTCAAAGCTCTCAAAGTGCTTTACATCAAGGAACCACTCACACATTCACACACATTCATACAGGAGTATACGCACACTGGGGTTAAGTGTATTGCCCAAGGACACAATGACAGCATGCATTTGTGGAGCTGAACTCGCACTTCCAACCTGTGGGAGAGTGGATCTGACTGATCTACCAATGATGTTTTATGTTGAGAGTGAGATTTGAACCTCCAGCCTTCAAATATTTTCTCTTCTTGTTGAAGTGTTTGTTTGTGCTGTTCAAGTGCCATTATTGATAATTATTGTAGTGAAGTAAAAGTAAAAAGTATCCACTGTAAAAAGTACTGTACTTTACTACGTGTACTTTGTTACTGTCCACCGCTGTCGACATGTTTATTAAACTTTTACAATTGATTGATTTAAATTTAAAAAATAGACAAGGCTGTTGAGCAGGAGATTGAGAGTTTTGTCACTTTTCTTACCAATAACAAGTCGGGGAGATGTGCTGTATGTAACAGATCAACCATATCATACTGGTGAGAATACTGCTGTGATGTAGTACTTTATATTTGTATTTATTCACTTCAATGTATTTGTGTATCGCCAAAATCACAACAGCAGTTTCCTCGCAGGGCTTAACTCAATGTTGATTTAATGAACTGGTAGAAAGTCAAACAGTGAAACAGCAGATTATACTTATCCCCATCAAAACAAAATGGACTTTTTTCTTCATATTATTATAATATATTAGTTGTAGTAGTATTCTTTATTGAGGGCACAGAGAGCACATATGGTCCATAGATAAGAAATACACAATATGACAATATTTAGGCATATTTTTTTTTTAAAAAGGAAACAAAATATAAAAATCAAGTACAAAGATTTGTTTTAATTTATTTATTTATAAATTTATTTTTAACTCACTTCAAAAAATCTTTTATATTAATTGAGGTGAATTTAAAAGGTGCCAAATTGGTTATATTTTAGACATTATTATGCATGGATGAGCCGATACACAGTTTTGGGTAAATTTAGTCATTCACTTCAGAAAATCTGGTATATTTCCTGAGGTGAATTTAAATAGTGCCAAATTGTTTTTACTTTTTAGTATCTGTCTCATCCACTTATACATAATAAATTAGGAATCCAATCATGTTAAGAATCTTGTTGACTTTAGGCGTTTTAGGCGGGTGACAGGTGCTGACAGGGGAGGGGGTTGAATTAATGCCTTGGCCTGGACAGCAGATAGGTGCTGAGAGGGCCTTTGGGTATTAAGCTACTCCTGAAGATCTTACTCCCTCCTGAAAAGAAGCGTGCTTGTCCTGTCTTAGAATTGGCCAAGAAGGTGTTGAGTTGAATGGTGAGATGTTGTTTTTCAACCGTGGACTCAATGAAAATCGGTGTTACTGTCTAAGAACAGTGAGGACGCAGAGCCCATCTCTTGCAGAAGGCTTTTAGCAGCTGCTTTAAACCGATGATTTTCAGATCTTTTGCTCTGAGTTCAATGTTCTCAGGTTCACAACCTGGTTCTCCACTTTTTCTGAGCCTTTGGACAAGCGCCACCTGTTTGGTCATGGTCAGGAAACGGCTTGAGTTGTTGTGGAAGCAGTTTTTTGAACATTGCTGTGATCATGCAGCGTGTGGCTTCGGGGCAGTGGGTTTTTCCAGTTGATTCAACACTCTTCTCTGTAGAACAGGCTTGAGGTTGACCATTTTGTGATGTCTGGAATTACAGGTTGTGGTAAACTGGGAAGAACTGGTTCAGATGCCTCCTCTGGTTCACTGGGGGTCTCGGTTGTAGATATGGTAAACCTCCTGTCGGTTACACTGTGGTTGGTGGTTGCTGGTTCGATTTTTTCTTGTTGGACCTCCTCTGATTGCAATAGAACCCTCTATTTGATTGACAACCTCATGAGCAGTGCCCTGAGGAGTTATAGAGGGTTCAGAGGTGGAGGCCAGAGGAACCATAATCTCCTCTGGGGATGGAATACAGTCCTCTCTGCTGTTCACTGGGGGTCTCGGTTGTAGATATGGTAACCTCCTGTAGGGTTACACTGTGTTTGGTGGTTGCTGTTTCAATCTCTTCTTGTTGGACCTCTGCTGAACTTACAGACTCAGCAGAGTCGTCCTGTGGAACTGAGGGCCTGTTTCAGTGTAATTACCACAGGTTGGGTGATCTCCTCTGGTGGTACGGGCCAGTAGGACTTGAGGTGATGTCCTCCTCAACGTCCTGTACTCCTTGAAACGAGCTATCAATAACATCCTGAGTAACAGAAATGTCTTCAGGTGTTGGGACCTCTGCTGTATTCTCCTCTGGTGGGATTGAGTTCATTGCTGAACTTAGAGGTTCAAAAGGGGCAGACAGTGGCTCCTCTGCTAACCTGACAGGAGGACTAGTGGTGTCCTCTGTCTCCTCCACTGCTTGAAACCAGCCATTAACAATACTGGTAACTTCTGGAGGAAGAGAGAACTTTTCAATGATATGTGCCACAGTTGTGTTCTCTGGTGGAATAGGTGTCTCTGCCGGACTGATAGACACGTGATTTTCAGCAGTAGGGGCCCCTGTTTCAATTATCTCTGGTGCACTAGGGCCCTCTGCTGGACTAGTGACGTCCTGACAACTTGTGACCTGTTCTGGGATTGGGACTGTAGAGACAGTCTCCACCTCTGGAGCATGAGGGTTAATTGGTTCTGATTCTTGGCTTGGTCCTGGTTCCTGGTTTTGTTTCTGGTTCCTGGACCGGCCGGGGTAAGGGCTCTTAAGGCCTCCTGGTGGTTCCCTCTTGTGTTGTTCCTGCTGCTCGTAAACGTGTTTCTGGGAACATGGCCCGCCTCGTGCGGCTGCATTGGAGGGTTTTGGGCTTTCCATCTGCTCTGCAAACCCCATCATCTCCAGCATTTTCTCACTCCGTGCCCAAGAGCTTTGCCTTCTTTTTGCTGGGGGCCATTCTAGCCTGACACTACATTTTGCCCACTCTAACCTCCTAGTGAACCGTATCCTGTTACTGGGCAAGGTTTGAACAGCGACGACCTTAACTCAGTCCGTCTTTTGCTTCCTCACCATAAGGATTTTTTCTACCAGGGCACTACAGGATTTTTATTGTAAAGAAGTATGGACGCTCCAGTGGGTCCTTTAGGTCAAGGTGCGGTTTGCACCAATACGGATTGCATCCTCCGGCACTGGGAGCTTCTTCAACTCCTTCATGGCGAAACCTTTTTGTACAGGCTGACTGCGTTTAATTTACCTGTTTCTTTGAGGGACCCGAGCGTAGGCAACGAAGTTCCCCATCTCGCGCTTTATGCCATGTGGAAGGTCCGGCCTGTCTGCTGCGGGCCTTCTTCTCCCATTTTTCATCAAACTGGACGTAAACATTGTGGCACCAAAGCCAGATTCGTGCAAACAGACCAAGGCGTTTTTGTAAATTTCCTCTGGCCTTGCTCTCCATCTGCTCTCTATTTCCCAATAACTTTTAAAGTTGAGGCTTGTAATTGGTGTGATATTAGGCGTTTGTCTGTGAACCAAGTGTGCATACGCGTCTCTCTGGAGATCATTAAGTGGCGATCTCTTCAGACAGTAATGTTGTGTCTTCTTTCGGCCGTTACACCTAAACTCCACAACACGGGCTGACCGTCATAAGAGCTGCATTCTCGAACATCTGATCAAAGCTTTGGGTCATTTCCATAGCAAACCGTCCCTTTGCGCATGCGCACAGTTTTGAAAAAGAATGTTGGTATAGCTTCATTTGCGGTCACTTAAACCAAATTTAGGAAAGTGGTAAATAAACATATAAATGCATGAACTGCTCAATGAAGTTTTTTTAGTGATGACAAAAGAAGGAGAAGTTGTCCCGCGTCTATTGTTTTGACATTTTCTGTTTCTAGGCGCACTCAAGTGACCCTTCCCGCATTTTATTCTAGACGGATAAATTACTTTGAGTTACTAAACAAGAGCTTTGTGTGTTCCAGTTATGCTGATTTTAGGGTACAAAGTGGGCGCATCTGAACGGCGTTTCTTGTCACTGCGCGCTGTCCTTTTTCTCTTTCTCTTCTCTTCGCGCGCTTCTCGTCTCACAGTGAACGACACACACCGCTTTAGGAACACAACCAAAGTTTATAGTCCTTATGCGTTAGTCTACAAGACAAAACAACCCACATGAAAAACAACTTGAAGCACAATATTCCCAAACAATGTAACCGTTGATTAATCGAGTTGTTATTTTATGTTTACAATTAATTTGGGACTTAGTATTTTGTTTTTTTTGCCTTGTTTTTTTTGTTAACATTTATTTATTTATTATATAATGTTGGGTCAATTGACTGGTACTTTTTCATAATTTGTTTCCTATTGTTGTTGCGGGTACAGCGCATTTGTGTAACGCACAGATTGGTGAACGCGCTTAGGGCGCACACATGTTGTTGAGTTGTTGATTGCTAAAATAGACATGAGCTTGCACTGTCCTGCGGTTTGGTGTCTGTTAGCAGGAAAACAGCAAGAAAAGAACAATATATCTAACCTGTAACCCTCCATAACCCCACAGCCCTCAAGAGACTGGTTGACCAAAATATCATGTTTCACACACAAGATTTGTATAAAGTGTGCACATTTAAGTCCTGCGAAGGTCCTTCAGAAATGGGAGCTCACCAGCTCGTGTCCATTGTGGCATTAACTGTAAGGCACTTTTTAAACCATATTTAGTTATTTGAAAAACGTTTTTTACACCACACGCTGCAAGTTCACTCTAAATGGTCCAAATGTCCTCAAACGAAAAGAATGCTCCTAAAACTCTTCCTATGTTCA
>JAIEZT010000057.1:0-12893 GCA_019594935.1 Periophthalmus modestus
CAGTAGCAGTATCAGTATCAGTATCAGTATCAGTAGTATTGTTGTTCCTTGTTTGAGCGTCTGCCTCATTAGTCGCTGGTCACATGATCGCTCCTCGTTAGGACAGAGGTCACCTGATCACACCTGTCTGTCGCCGCGGTAACGACTCAGGAACATCTGTGAAACCATAAGGAGACAAGACCCCCCCGACCGGACAATATGTCCAAGAACTGAACCAGGACTAGACCAGGACTAAACGAGAACTGAACCAGGACTAGACCAGGACTAAACGAGAACTGAACCAGGACTAGACCAGGACTAAACGAGAACTGAACCAGGACTAGACCAGGACTAAACAAGAACTGAACCAGGACTAAACAAGAACTGAACCAGGACTAGACCAGGACTAAACGGAGAACTGACCAGGACTAGACCAGGACTAAACGAGAAACTGAACCAGGACTAGACCAGGACTAAACGAGAACTGAACCAGGAAGACCAGGACTAAACGAGAACTGAACCAGGACTAGACCAGGACTAAACGAGAACTGAACCAGGACTAGACCAGGACTAAACGAGAACTGAACCAGGACTAGACCAGGACTAAACAAGAACTGAACCAGGACTAGACCAGGACTAAACGAGAACTGAACCTTTAGACCAGGACTAAACGAGAACTGAACCAGGACTAGACCAGGACTAAACGAGAACTGAACCAGGACTAGACCAGGACTAAACAAGAACTGAACCAGGACTAGACCAGGACTAAACAAGAACTGAACCAGGACTAGACCAGATGACCAGCTGGTGACATCTCCAAACCTCAAAACGCTCTGTTCCACCTTGTGATGTCATCAAGTGGTAGTTTTCTTATGAACAGCTCCTTTTACCTTTAGTTCAGTAGAGACTGAAATGATCCAGATGATTCTAGTGAAGGTGGAGTTTAAAAACACAGTGGAGCACTTCCTGTATCACCACATGATGACATCACAAGGTGGAACAGAGTATTTTCAGTTTGAGAGAAGAACTCAGCCTAAATCTGCAGGTTTGTGTGAATGAAACAAAAACAGCTCCAGGTCTGTGTGGGCCCTTTAAAGTGTCTGTGCTAAAGTGGGCCGCTGTGGGCCGCTGTGGGCCGCTGTGGGCCGCTGTGGGCCGCTGTGGGCCGCTGTGGGCCGCTGTGGGCCGCTGTTCCTCGTGTTCGTCTGGCTCCTGAGCGAGGTCTGTGGAGGCGTCTCGTTCTCCGTCGTCGCTCTTTAATTAAAACATGGGATTGTGGGATTTCCCTGGAGACACTGAACAACGTTAATGGAGCTGAGGGTTCAAGGACAGGCTAACCACTCTGCCACGCCCCCAAAGACCACGACTCCCACAATGCAACACTGTGCAGGCCTCTCAGACTAAACCGGAACTGAACCAGGACTAAACCAGGTCTACACCAGGACTGAACCAGGTCTACACCAGGTCTAAACCAGGTCTACACCAGGTCTACACCAGGTCTAAAACCAGGTCTAAAACCAGGGTCTGAACCAGGTCTAAATCAGGATTAAACCAGGACCCAGGACTAAACCGGAACTGAACCAGGACTAAACCAGGTCTACACCAGGTCTAAACCAGGTCTAAACCAGGTCTAAACCAGGACTGAACCAGGTCTAAACCAGGATTAAACCAGGACTAAACCGGAACTGAACCAGGACTAAACCAGGTCTAAACCAGGATTAAACCAGGACTAAACCGGAACTGAACCAGGACTAAACCAGGACTAAACCAGGACTAAACCAGGACTAAACCAGGTCTAAACCAGGTCTAAACCAGGATTAAACCTGGACTAAACCAGGTCTAAACCAGGACTAAACCACATGTAAACCAGGACTAAACCGGAACTGAACCAGGACTAAACCAGGTCTAAACCAGGATTAAACCAGGACTAAACCGGAACTGAACCAGGACTAAACCAGGACTAAACCAGGACTAAACCGGGTCTAAACCAGGACTAAACCAGGACTAAACCAGGCCCATATGTCCTGACTTGAGTGTTGAATGTTCTCTCTGTGGTTGAAGCCTCACTGCCCTTGTGCCCTCGAGCAGGACACTTGTCCTGGTTCATTAAATGTCACATTAAAGCTGTGAATCCTGAGTCACATCTTTAAGTCGGTGCATCACCAACAACCCCCCCCCCCCCCCCACTGTGCATGTGTGTGTGCGTATGTGAGCGTGCACGAGTGTGTGCACGTGTGTGAGCGTGCACGTGTGTGAGCGTATGTGAGCGTGCACGAGTGTGTGAGCATGCACGTGTGTGAGCATGCACGTGTGTGAGCGTGCACGTGTGTGAGCGTGCACGTGTGTGAGCGTGCGTGTGTGTGTGCACGTGTGTGAGTGTGCACGTGTGTGAGCGTGCACGTGTGTGAGCGTGCGTGTGTGTGTGCACGTGTGTGAGTGTGCACGTGTGTGAGCGTGCACGTGTGTGAGCGTGCACGTGTGTTTGTTTCTTTGTTACATTACTCGCAGTGAGAGCTGAGCTGTCAATCAAAAATCTGTAGAGCGGAAAGAGAGAAAGAAGAGAGGGAAGAGAGAGAAGAAAGGGAAGAAAGAGAGAGAGATAGAAGAGGGTGAGGGGGCATGGATAGTGAGAGAAAAGGATGGAAAGAGAAGAGAGAAGAAAGAGAGAGAGAGGAAGAAGGAGAGAGAAGAACGAGAGGAGGAATGGAGGAGAAGAGCTGGTTTTACTAAACGAGTGAACTGTGGGTCTGAAGTTTCTCTGTTGGAGACGTGATGGTTTTGGACAGACTGAAGCTCCAGAGGCACAACAGACACATCTGTGCCCACAAACGAGCTGCTGTTCTGGGCCTGAGGAGGTCACAGCTCCCCCTGTGTCCCTGGAGTCACTCACATGTTCCTCCATGTTCCACTCGCTTCTTCTCATGGAGCCTCTGAAGATCAGTTTGGAGAGATTCATGTTTGAGTTTAATCTGTAATCCACCATTTTCAACACACCTGGTAGTCCTGGTTTAGACCCGGTTTAGACCCGGTTTAGTCCTGGTTTAGTCCTGGTTTAGACCCGATTTAGACCCAATTTAGTCCTGGTTTAGTCCTGGTCTAGTCCTGGTTTAGACCCGGTTAAGATCTGGTTTAGTCCTGGTTTAGACCCGGTTTAGACCCAATTTAGTCCTGGTTTAGTCCTGGTTTAGACCCGATTTAGACCCAATTTAGTCCTGGTTTAGTCCTGGTCTAGTCCTGGTTTAGACCCGGTTAAGATCTGGTTTAGTCCTGGTTTAGACCCGGTTTAGTCCTGGTTTAGACCCCGTTTAGTCCTGGTTTAGTCCTGGTTTAGTCCTGGTTTAGACCGGTTTAAGATCTGGTTTAGTGTAGTCCTGGTTTAGACCCCAATTTAGTCCTGGTTTAGTCCTGGTTTAGTCCTGGTTTAGTCCTGGTTTAGACCCGGTTTAGACCCGGTTTAGTCCTGGTTTAGTCCTGGTTTAGACCCGATTTAGACCCAATTTAGTCCTGGTTTAGTCCTGGTCTAGTCCTGGTTTAGACCCGGTTAAGATCTGGTTTAGTCCTGGTTTAGACCCGGTTTAGACCCAATTTAGTCCTGGTTTAGTCCTGTTTAGACCCGATTTAGACCAATTTAGTCCTGGTTTAGTCCTGGTCTAGTCCTGGTTTAGACCCGGTTAAGATCTGGTTTAGTCCTGGTTTAGACCCGGTTTAGTCCTGGTTTAGACCCGGTTTAGTCCTGGTTTAGTCCTGGTTTAGTCCTGGTTTAGACCCGGTTAAGATCTGGTTTAGTCCTGGTTTAGACCCAATTTAGTCCTGGTTTAGTCCTGGTTTAGTCCTGGTTTAGTCCTGGTTTAGACACGGTTAAGATCTGGTTTAGTCCTGGTTTAGACCCAATTTAGTCCTGGTTTAGTCCTGGTTTAGTCCTGGTTTAGACCCGATTTAGACCCAATTTAGTCCTGGTTTAGTCCTGGTTTAGTCCTGGTTTAGACCCGTTAAGATCTGGTTTTTAGTCTGGTTTTAGACCCGGGTTTAGTCCTGGTTTAGTCCTGGTTTAGTCCTGGTTTAGTCCTGGTTTGGTCCTGGTTCAGTCCTGGTTTGGTCCTGGTTTATTTCTGGTTTAACTGTAGTAAATAAATCGTTGCCGTGGCGACTCTTTCTCTCCTCTTTTCCGTGTAAATTATCCCTCACTCTCTTCGTTTCTGTCGATGATACACCTCGGCCTCGGCTGCGTCTGATTGGTCGCTTTACGACTTGCTGAACCCTCCCCTTGACCTCTGACCTGGGGAGACGGCGTCGCGCTGAAGGAGACCCAAACACCATTAGCGCCTCGTTCTCCCTCTGAGCTCCAGAGACGAGGGGGAGAGGCCCATGTCTGTGCCCAGGAAAGAGCTCTCCTGCTGGGGTCGGAGCAGCACTGGGGCCCCTGGTGTCTCTGGAGCTTGTGATGTGTGTCATAATGTCCTCGAGCGGACTGGGCCAGGACTAAACCAGGACTGAACCAGGACTAAACCAGGACTGAACCAGGACTAAACCAGGACTAAACCAGGACTGAACCAGGACTGAACCAGGACTAAACCAGGACTAAACCAGGACTGAACCAGGACTGAACCAGGACTGAACCAGGACTAAACCAGGACTGGAACCAGGACTGAACCAGGACTGAACCAGGACTAAAACCAGGACTGAACCAGGACTGAACCAGGACTAAACCAGGACTAAACCAGGACTGAACCAGGACTGAACCAGGACTAAACCAGGACTGAACCAGGACTGAACCAGGACTGAACCAGGACTAAACCAGGACTGAACCAGGACTGAACCAGGACTAAACCAGGACTGAACCAGGACTGAACCAGGACTGAACCAGGACTAAACCAGGACTGAACCAGGACTGAACCAGGACTGAACCAGGACTAAACCAGGACTGAACCAGGACTGAACCAGGACTAAACCAGGACTGAAACCAGGACTGAACCAGGACTGAACCAGGACTAAACCAGGACTGAACCAGGACTGAACCAGGACTAAACCAGGACTGAACCAGGACTGAACCAGGACTGAACCAGGACTGAACCAGGACTAAACCAGGACTGAACCAGGACTGAACCAGGACTAAACCAGGACTGAACCAGGACTGAACCAGGACTGAACCAGGACTAAACCAGGACTAAACCAGGACTGAACCAGGACTGAACCAGGACTGAACCAGGACTGAACCAGGACTGAACCAGGACTAAACCAGGACTGAACCAGGACTAAACCAGGACTAAACCAGGAC
Organism: Periophthalmus modestus; assembly: GCA_019594935.1. Classification (NCBI taxonomy): domain Eukaryota; kingdom Metazoa; phylum Chordata; class Actinopteri; order Gobiiformes; family Gobiidae; genus Periophthalmus; species Periophthalmus modestus. Next base: position 5,255 of record JAIEZT010000057.1, read on the forward strand.
TAAACCAGGACTGAACCAGGACTAAACCAGGACTAAACCAGGACTGAACCAGGACTAAACCAGGACTGGGCCAGGACTAAACCAGGACTGAACCAGGACTGAACCAGGACTAAACCAGGACTGAACCAGGACTAGACCAGGACTAAACCAGGACTGGGCCAGGACTAAACCAGGACTAAACCAGGACTGAACCAGGACTGAACCAGGACTAAACCAGGACTAAACCATGACTAAACCAGGACTGAACCAGGACTAAACCAGGACTAAACCAGGACTGAACCAGGGCTGAACCAGGACTGAACCAGGACTGGTCCAGGACTAAACTAGGACTGAACCAGGACTAAACCAGGACTGAACCAGGACTAAACCAGGACTGAACCAGGACTAAACCAGGACTGAACCAGGACTAGACCAGGACTAAACCAGGACTAAACCAGGACTGAACCAGGACTGAGCCGGGACTAGTTCTGTTTTTTTAGTCCTGGTTTGTGACCGTCCTCATCCTCAGCCTTTAACCTGCTGCTCTTCATCGATCTGAAATATTGATCCAACTGTCCACACGAGTCTGACTGAAGAGACCAGGACTAAACCAGGACTAAACCAGGACTAAACCAGGACTAAACCAGGACTGAACCAGGACTAAACCAGGACTAAACCAGGTCTAAACCAGGACTGAACCAGGACTAAACCAGGACTAAACCAGGTCTAAACCAGGTCTAAACCAGGACTAAACCAGGACTGAACCAGGACTAAACCAGGACTGAACCAGGACTAAACCAGGACTAAACCAGGACTAAACCAGGTCTAAACCAGGACTAAACCAAGACTGAACCAGGTCTAAACCAGGACTAAACCAGGACTGAACCGGGACTAAAACCAGGTCTAAACCAGGTCTAAACCAGGACTAAACCAGGACTGAACCAGGTCTAAACCCAGGTCTAAACCAGGTCTAAACCCAGGACTAAACCAGGACTGAACCAGGACTAAACCAGGACTAAACCAGGACTAAACAAGGTCTAAACCAGGACTAAACCAGGACTGAACCAGGTCTAAACCAGGACTAAACCAGGACTGAACCGGGACTAAACCAGGTCTAAACCAGGTCTAAACCAGGACTAAACCAGGACTAAACCAGGACTAAACCAGGACTAAACCAGGACTGAACCAGGACTAAACCAGGACTAAACCAGGTCTAAACCAGGACTGAACCAGGACTAAACCAGGACTAAACCAGGTCTAAACCAGGTCTAAACCAGGACTAAACCAGGACTGAACCAGGACTAAACCAGGACTGAACCAGGACTAAACCAGGACTAAACCAGGACTAAACCAGGTCTAAACCAGGACTAAACCAGAACCAGGTCTAAACCAGGTCTAGCCTAAACCAGGACTAAACCAGGACTAAACCGGGACTAAACCAGGTCTAAACCAGGTCTAAACCAGGACTAAACCAGGACTGAACAGGACTAACTAAACCAGGACTGAACCAGGACTAAACCAGGACTAAACCAGGTCTAAACCAGGTCTAAACCAGGACTAAACCAGGACTAAACCAGGACTAAACCAGGACTAAACCAGGACTGAACCAGGACTAAACCAGGACTAAACCAGGTCTAAACCAGGACTGAACCAGGACTAAACCAGGACTAAACCAGGTCTAAACCAGGTCTAAACCAGGACTAAACCAGGACTGAACCAGGACTAAACCAGGACTGAACCAGGACTAAACCAGGACTAAACCAGGACTAAACCAGGTCTAAACCAGGACTAAACCAGGACTGAACCAGGTCTAAACCAGGACTAAACCAGGACTGAACCGGGACTAAACCAGGTCTAAACCAGGTCTAAACCAGGACTAAACCAGGACTGAACCAGGTTGAGAAGAGAGCGACAGAAGGAGATGAATAAATGTTTTGACGTGACATTTCTTTGAGTTTAACGAGGATGAAACACATAAATTTACTGTTAAATGGAAATAATCTGAGTCAGAGTGTGTCAGATGCCCTCCCCGTGTGTCAGAGTGTGTCAGATGCCCTCCCCGTGTGTCAGAGTGTGTCAGATGCCCTCCCCGTGTGTCAGAGTGTGTCAGATGCCCTCCCTGTGTGTCAGAGTGTGTCAGATGCCCTCCCCGTGTGTCAGAGTGTGTCAGATGCCCTCCCCGTGTGTCAGAGTGTGTCAGATGCCTCCCTGTGTGTCAGAGTGTGTCAGATGTCCGTCTCAGTGTGTGTCAGAGTGTGTCAGATGCCCTCCCCGTGTGTCAGATGTTCCTTTGTGGATTTAAAGTCTGTGGATTTGTTTAAACAGACTGAGGGGGGCAGAAGTGTGTTTGTGTGTCACGTCTCAGTGGGACGTCTGCTCTGTCCCAAAAGACACGAAACACCAAAATAAACCCAGATAAACCCGACGCACAACAAATACACAACACACAACAAATACACAACACGCAACAAATACACAACACGCAACAAATACACAACATGCAACAAATACACAACATGCAACAAATACACACACACACACAAAAATACACACAACACACAACAAATACACAACACGCAACAAATACACAACAAATACACAACACGCAACAAATACACAACACACAACAAATACACAACACGCAACAAATACACAACACACAACAAATACACAACACGCAACAAATACACAACACACAACAAATACACAACACGCAACAAATACACAACACACAACAAATACACAACACGCAACAAATACACAACACGCAACAAATACACAACACACAACAAATACACAACACACAACAAATACACAACACGCAACAAATACACAACACGCAACAAATACACAACACGCAACAAATACACAACACGCAACAAATACACAACACGCAACAAATACACAACACGCAACAAATACACAACACGCAACAAATACACAACACGCAACAACAAATACACAACACACAACAATACACACAACACGCAACAAATACACAACACGCAACAAATACACAACAAATACACAACACACAACAAATACACAACACACAACAAATACAGAACAAATACACACAGAGGATAACACACTGTATATAACACATTGTTACAAATTACTCTGCTCGTGTGACTCGCGAGTGTGTGTGTGTTTGTGTGATGTGTGTGTGTGTTTGTGTGATGTGTGTGTGTGTTTGTGTGATGTGTGTGATGTGTGTGATGTGTGTTTGTGTGATGTGTGTGTGTGTTTGTGTGATGTGTGTGATGTGTGTTTGTGTGATGTGTGTGATGTGTGTTTGTGTGATGTGTGTGTGTGTTGTGTGTGTGTGTGTGTGTGTTGTGTGATGTGTGATGTGTGTGATGTGTGTGTGATGTGTGTTTGTGTGATGTGTGTGTGTGTGATGTGTGTGTGTGTGTGTGTGATGGTGTGTGTGTGTGTTTGTGTGTGTGTGTGTGTGTTTGTGTGATGTGTGTGTGATGTGTGTGTGTGTGTGTGTGTGATGTGTGTGTGTGTTTGTGTGATGTGTGTGTGTGTGTGTGATGTGTGTGTGTGTTTGTGTGATGTGTGTGATGTGTGTGTGTGTGTGTGTGTGTGTGTGTGTGATGTTGTGTGATGTGTGTGTGTGTGTGTGTGATGTGTGTGTGTGTGATGTGTGTGATGTGTGTGTGTGTGTGTGTGTGTGTGGTGTGTGTGTGTGTGTTGTGATGTGTGTGTGTGTTTGTGTGATGTGTGTGATGTGTGTGTGTGTGTTTGTGTGATGTGTGTGATGTGTGTGTGTGTTTGTGTGATGTGTGTTTGTGTGATGTGTGATGTGTGTGTGTGATGTGTGTGTGTGTTTGTGTGATGTGTGTTTGTGTGATGTGTGATGTGTGTTTGTGTGATGTGTGTGTGTGTTTGTGTGATGTGTGTGTGTGTTTGTGTGATGTGTGTGATGTGTGTGTGTGTTTGTGTGATGTGTGTGTTTGTGTGATGTGTGTGTGGAGAATGTGTCTGACTCGAGGCCGAGGTCATGTGATGTGTGTGTGTAATTTGTGTGATGTGTGCTCACATGCACGCTCACATGTCACATCACATGCACGCTCACATGCACGCTCACATGCACGCTCACATGCATGCTCACAAACTAAACTGATCTCACATTAAACACAATGCACGCTCACATGCACTCTCACATGCACTCTCACATGCACGCTCACATGCACACTCACTGCACATCTCACATGCACGCTCACATGCACGCTCACATGCACTCTCACATGCACGCTCACATGCACGCTCACATGCACTCTCACATGCACGCTCACATGCACGCTCACATGCACTCTCACATGCACGCTCACATGCACTCTCACATGCACGCTCACATGGACGCTCACATGCACCTCTGACCTCTGACCTTTGACCCCTGCTTCTTGTTCTACTGTCCTCCTCAAAACACAGACCTGGAGCTGTGTTTTGTTTGATTCACATGTTTGAGTCACATTTTATTATTCGTCTGTAACATCTCCAAAGCTCAAAATGTTCTGTTCCACCTTGTGATGTCATCAAGTGGTAGTTTTCAAGTGAGCAGCTCCTTTTACCTTTAGCTCAGTAGACTGACAATTCCGGAGCTGAAATCATCCAGTGATTCTAGTGAAGGTGTGTGGAGTGTTCAGTCTGAGAGAAGAGCGTGTGTGAGTGAGTCCGTGTCGCTCAGACTTCAGACCTGACGTTCCCTCTCTCTCCAGCAGATGGCGCCGGTTTCGTGGATTTGGCGTTCTCTCGGGAGCCTCAGGACACGGTGGTCGTCAGAGGCGGCGTGCTGCGGCTGGACTGCGAGGCGCGCTCTGATTGGTCATCTCCCTCCCTGGCCCCGCCCTCTGTGTCGTGGCGTAAAGACGGCGTCGCGCTGGGATCCTTCGTGGACGAGCGGCGGTCCCAGATGCCCAACGGGACGCTCCTGATCCGGAACGTGGTCCACTCCCGACACCAGCGCTCCGACGAGGGGCTATACCAGTGTGTCGCCGCCCTGGAGGGCATCGGGAGCATCGCCAGTCGCACCGCCAGGGTCACTGTGGCAGGTGAGGGACCCTACTGACCTTATTCTGCCCCGCCCACTTTTGAGGAGACAGGGAGCAGGGCGAGGAGACAGGGAGCAGGCCGAGGAGACAGGGAGTAGGCCGAGGAGACAGGGAGCAGGCCGAGGAGACAGGGAGCAGGCCGAGGAGACAGGGAGCAGGCCAAGGAGAGGGAGCAGGCCGAGGAGACAGGGAGCAGGCCGAGGAGACAGGGAGCAGGCCGAGGAGACAGGGAGCAGGGTGAGGAGACAGGGAGCAGGCCAAGGAGACAGGGAGCAGGGCGAGGAGACAGGGAGCAGGGTGAGGAGACAGGGAGCAGGGCGAGGAGACAGGGAGCAGGGTGAGGAGACAGGGAGCAGGCCGAGGAGACAGGGAGCAGGGCGAGGAGACAGGGAGCAGGCCGAGGAGACAGGGAGGAGGCTGAGGAGACAGGGAGCAGGCCGAGGAGACAGGGAGGAGGCTGAGGAGACAGGGAGCGGGCCGAGGAGACAGGGAGCAGGGTGAGGAGACAGGGAGCAGGGCGAGGAGACGGGGAGCAGGGCGAGGAGGAGACAGGGAGCAGGCCGAGGAGACAGGGAGCAGGCCAAGGAGACAGACCGAGGAGACAGGGAGCAGGCTGAGGAGACAGGGAGCAGGCCGAGGAGACAGGGAGCAGGCCGAGGAGACAGGGAGCAGGCCGAGGAGACAGACCGAGGAGACAGGGAGCAGGCCGAGGAGACACGGAGCAGGGTGAGGAGACAGCGAGCAGGCTGAGGAGACAGGGAGCAGGGCGAGGAGACAGGGAGCAGGGCGAGGAGACAGGGAGCAGGGCGAGGAGACAGGGAGCAGGGCTGAGGAGACAGGGAGCAGGCCGAGGAGACAGGGAGCAGGCAAGGAGACAGGACCGAGGAGACAGGGAGCAGGGCTGAGGAGACAGGGAGCAGGCCGAGGAGCAGCAGGCCGAGGAGACAGGGAGCAGGGCGAGGAGACACCGAGGAGCAGGGCGAGGAGACAGGGAGCAGGGTGAGGAGACAGCGCAGGCTGAGGAGACAGGGAGCAGGGCGAGGAGACAGGGACAGGGAGACAGGGCGAGGAGACAGACGGGAGCAGGCTGAGGGACAGGGAGCAGGGAGGGACAGGGAGAGGGCGAGGAGAGACCGGGAGACAGGGAGTAGGCCGAGGAGACAGGGAGCAGGCTGAGGAGACAGGGAGCAGGCTGAGGAGACAGGGAGCAGGCCGAGGAGACAGGGAGCAGGGTGAGGAGACAGCGAGCAGGCCGAGGAGACAGGGAGCAGGGTAAACTACCACTTGATGACATCACAAGGTGGAACGTCACATTTTGGTCTTTGGAGATGTGACAGTGATAATAAAGTGTGACTCAGACGTGTTTCTCAGGTCAGTAGAACATGCAGCTCAGGGTCAGTCTGTGTTACATATTTCAGATGTAATTATTATCTCTCTCCAGGCCCGCTGCGTGTGCTCGCTCCCACAGACCCCGCCTCCTCGTACCTGGGAGACTCCGCCCTCTTCAGGTGTGAGGTGCTGGGAGACCCCGCCCCCGAGGTGCGCTGGCAGAGGGACGGCGTGGACCTGGACCTGGAGCACGGTCCGGACTCTCGCCTGGTGCTGCTGCCGTCGGGCGCTCTGCTCGTCACCGCCGTGCAGCCGTCGGACGGCGCCCTCTACAGATGCTCCGCCCACAACCCCGGCAGCAGCCGCACGGGCAACGAGGCGGAGCTACGAGTGCTGCCAGGTCAGACGCCCCCACAGTCCGTGTTAAACAACACTGTGATTTTACTCTGATTCAGATTTGCATGTGACCACGGTGGCCTCTGACCCCTGACCCCTGCCTGTGACCTCTGACCCCTGACCCCTGCCTGTGACCTCTGACCCCTGACCTCTGATCAAAGCTCCATGAAACAGAGACATACATTTTTAAGCTCCAATAAAATCCAATAAAAACCCAACTCCACCAGAGGAGGCGCTGTATCTAACCCAACTCCACCAGAGGAGGCGCTGTATCAAACCCAACTCCACCAGAGGAGGCGCTGTATCAAACCCAACTCCACCAGAGGAGGCGCTGTATCAAACCCAACTCCACCAGAGGAGGCGCTGTATCAAACCCAACTCCACCAGAGGAGGCGCTGTATCTAACCCAACTCCACCAGAGGAGGCGCTGTATCTAACCCCAACTCCACCAGAGGAGGCGCTGTATCAAACCCAACTCCACCAGAGGAGGGCGCTGTATCAAACCCAACTCCACCAGAGGAGGCGCTGTATCTCCACCAGAGGAGGCGCTGTATCAAACCCAACTCCACCAGAGGAGGCGCTGTATCAAACCCAACTCCACCAGAGGAGGCGCTGTATCTAACCCAACTCCACCAGAGGAGGCGCTGTATCTAACCCAACTCCACCAGAGGAGGCGCTGTATCAAACCCAACTCCAACTCCACCAGAGGAGGCGCTGTATCTAACCCAACTCCACCAGAGGAGGCGCTGTATCAAACCAACTCCACCAGAGGAGGCGCTGTATCAAACCCAACTCCACCAGAGGAGGCGCTGTATCTAACCCAACTCCACCAGAGGAGGCGCTGTATCAAACCCAACTCCACCAGAGGAGGCGCT
>JAIEZT010000570.1:0-41824 GCA_019594935.1 Periophthalmus modestus
GTTCAAAAAACATTTGAAATTTGGCAAGACATCCCAAAACTAAAATCACCATACGGACAAAAAGCTAAGTACAACATACCTCTATTTTCAGTGTGTTTGCCATGGCAACGACCGAAATTTCTCATTGAAGACATGGTTTTTTGGTTAACATGGGGATGAAAAAATTTACGTTGTCCATACACACATCGAAAGTTGGTACACATATTTCCACTGATCATACTGAACAAAAAAAATGCCAATGAAGCCATATACACTATTTCTCAACCGTGCAGGTGTGGAAAATGTCATAAATGGCTCTCAATGGAATGAATGGAGTAGTATTACTCAGTCGCTGATTTTGTTGGGATGGGCGATGTAAGCGGGAAACGAGAAGCGGGAACGAGAAGCGGGAACGAGAAGCGAACTCCGCGGTGGCGTGTTTACCCCGCGGGTCGCAAGGGTGGCGAGGGCCTTTATCACTGCTTTCAGTTTTAAATATTATTATTATTATTCTTATTATTTTCCTTTCTCCCCCTGGGATCGCGATTTTTCACCCCCTAAACGTCGACGGAAAGTCTCACATGGGGTATCAAATCGATCGGCCTCGCAAAAAAATTCGAGAAAATATGCATCACAAAAATGACCCAGACACGCAGGCTCGACCAGCGCCACCTAGAAAATTGCAAATTTTCGAATGAATTGGGAGCCGACTCGCATATTTCGCCGTAGCAAAACCAAAATTCGCACAGTGATAGAGCTCATGGGAGACGAGCAAAAAAGCCAATCATAGTGCTGCCCTAAGGCGGACAGGAAGTCGGTCATATTCGATCGAATATTTTTCGCCACATTTCTCGCCGCCTGTTTTCAAAATGTAATCAGTCACAGGTTTCTCATCCAAAAGACGTCAGATTTTCACATGTCACATCTGGACACATGGGGTTTCATGAAACATGCTTTTTTTTTGGGACAATTTCATGTCGTTCGCCCCGCACGCCGCCATCGAAAAACGCCTTCGTTTCCTGTAATTTCGTTGTCCTCTCACGACCAGGGGCATTGTCCTACAGATCTCACATTCACATGACATATGCGTAATTATGGCATGTATGGAATGGACTATAAAGTGTAATGAAAATGAAAACTCTAGCGCCCCCTAGCATAGACGTGAAACGTCAACATTATTGGATTACAACCAAATTTTGGGGAATAATCTGGGATATGACGATGAACAAAAAATTATATTATGGGCATGGGTCATTTCACACAACTGGCCAGTAGGGGCGCAAAGACTCCAACAAAAAACATTTAAAAATATATTACTCACACGGGCTTTGCCCGACACATCTCAATTTAAGTCACATATGTTTCATTTGGCCCTGAATCAAATGCGTTATAACGTCTAATCAAAATGAACACTTTAGCGCCCCCTACCATAGACGTGACACATCAATATTATCGGATTCATACCAAATTTAGGAATAAAATTTGGGCCCCGAAATGGAGCAAAAAATTATATTACGGGTATAGGCTATTTCTTACAATTGGCCAGCAGGGGCGCAAATACTCAAACAAAAAACATTTAAAAATCTATTACTCTCCACGGGCTTTGCCGACACACATCTCAAATTTCAGTCAAATATGTTTAATTTGGCCCTCAATCAAATGCAATATAAAAGTGTAATCAAAATGAAACCCTCTAGCGCCCCCTACCATAGACGTGACACACATCATTTTTATCGGATTCATACCAAATTTGGGGAGTACATTGGACACCTCAGAAGAAGCAAAAAAATTATATTACAAGCATGGGTTATTTCTCACGGTTGGCCAGCAGGGGCGCAATGACTCCAGAATAAATCATTGAAAAATCTCACTTTCGCATACGTCTTTTTGAAACCTATCTACTCCTACGTTTTTCATCCCAATGAACTGAAACTCCACATGCCACATCTATACAGATTGATTATCAATAATCATCCATTTTTTGGGGATATTCATTATAGTTTTTGTGTAGCTCACTGTCAAAATAGGACTTGATTATTAGTTTAAAATTCCCACACCACTTGACATATGTTGTATATTAAAGCTATCTACTCTTAAATTATACATCTAAATGACTTCAACTCCACAGGCCACATCTACAGAGGTTGATTATCAATAATCATCCATTTTTTTGGGGATATTCTTCACGGTTTATGTGTAGCTCGCCGTGAAAATATGACGTCATTTTTGGATTGAAAAAACCACTCCACTTTCACATTCGTTCATATAAAACCTTTCTAGTCTTAGGTTTTTCAACCAAACTACCTGAAACTCCTCATGCCACATCTATAGAGGTAGTTTCTCAATAATCATCCATGTTTTTGGGGATATTCATTATAGTTTTTGTGTAGCTCACTGTCAAAATAGGACTGAATTATTGGTTCGAAATTCCCACACCACTTTCATATATGTGTATATGGAATCTATCTATTCCTATGTTTTTCATCCCAATGAGCTGAAACTCCATAGGCCACATCTATACAGATTGCTTATCAATAATCATCCATTTTTTTTGAGGATATTCATTATAGTTTTTGTGTAGCTCACTGTCAAAATAGGACTGAATTATTTGTTTGAAATTCCCACACCACTTTGATATATGTGTATATGGAATCTATCTACTCTTACATTTTTAATCTAAATGATTTATTCAAACTCCTCATGCCACATCTATAGAGGTAGTTTCTCAATAATCATCCCATTTTTTCGGGATACTCATTATAGTTTTTTGTGTAGCTCACTGTGGCCAAAATAGGACTTAATTATTAGTTTCAAATTCCCACACCACTTTGACATATGTGTATATTAAAGCTATCTACTCTTAAATTATACATCTAAATGAGTTATAACTCCCACATGCCACATCTATAGACGTAGCTTATCAATAATCATCCATGTTTTGTGCCGTTTGTCCATACCTCACCGTCAAAAAACACCTTTATTTCCTGTTTCCTTCATTCCCACTCACAGACACATGGATGTGTCTAAAGAGCTACAACTATCCCCACTGATGTAAAATAAAAATGTGAATACAGCAGAGTAATCAGCACGTGACCAGTGGACTCTATAGCGCCCCCTATAATACAATTAAAACACACAACTTTGTCTGATTGGCATAAAACTTGGGGAGATAAATGTAGACCTAAAACCAAACCAAAAAGTCAATGACACTATACCTGTATTATGCACGAGTTTTGATGGTTCTAAGTCACAGACTCCACCAGTTTAATGCAATGATCCCACTGCACTATGGAAACAGTGTGAAGGCGGGGGCGAGGGGGGGCGTGCGGCCCGGGGGTGGCCGGGCAGGGGGAATGATGCGTGGAGGCGGTGGCTGGACCCCGGCGGTCGCGAGGGGAGGCGGTCGCGCCGTGGCGAGGGCCATCATCGCCGCTTGCGGCTTTAATTATTATTATTATTATTTTTCTCCCCCTGGGATCGCGATTTTCACCCCCTAAACGTCGACGAAAAGTCTCACATGGGGGTATCAATCGATCGGCCTCGCGAAAAATTCGATAAAATAAGCATCACGAAAATGACCCACGCACACAGGCTCGACAGCGCCACCTAGAAAATTGCAATTTTCAAATGAATTGGGAGCCGACTCGCATATTTCGCCGTAGCAAAGCCAAATTCGCATCAGTGATAGAGCTCATGGAGACGAGCAAAAAAGCCAATCATAGTGCTGCCCTAAGGCGGACAGGAAGTCCACCATATTCGATCGAAATTCGCCACATTTCTCGCCGCCTGTTTTTCAAAATGTAATCAGTCCTAGGTTTTTCGATCCAAATGAAGTCAGATTTCACATGTCACATCTGGACACATGGGGTTTCATGAAACATGCTTTTTTTTTTGGACAATTTCATGTCGTTCGCCCGCACGCCGCCATCGAAAAACGCCTTCGTTTCCTGTAATTTCGTTGTCCTCTCACGACCAGGGGCATTGTCCTACAGATCTCACATTCACATGACATATGTGTAATTATGGCATGTATGGAATGGACTATAAAGTATTATGAAAATGAAAACTCTAGCGCCCCCTAGCATAGACGTGAAACGTCAACATTATTGGATTACAACCAATTTGGGGAATAAATCTGGGATAAAACGAGGACCAAAAAGTTATATTATGGGCATGGGTCATTTCTCACAACTGGCCAGTAGGGGCGCAAAGAGTCCAACAAAAAACATTTAAAAATATATTACTCACACGGGCTTTGCCCGACACATCTCAAATTTAAGTCACGTATGTTTCATTTGGCCCTGAATCAAATGCATTATAAAGTCTAATCAAAATGAACACTCTAGCGCCCCCTACCATAGACATGACACATCAATATGATCGGATTCATACCAAATTTAGAGAATAAATTTAAGGCACAAAAAGGAGCAAAAAATTATATTACGGGTATAGGCTATTTCTTACAATTGGCCAGCAGGGGCGCAAATACTCCAACAAAAAACATTTAAAAATATATTACTCACACGGGCTTTGCCCGAGACATCTCAAATTTCAGTCAAATATGTTTCATTTGGCCCTGAATCAAATGCAATATAAAGTGTAATCAAAATGAACCCTCTAGCGCCCCCCTACCATAGACGTGACACATCAATTTTTATCGGATTCATACCAAATTTGGGGAGTACATTGGACACCTCAGAAGAAGCAAAAAATTATATTACAAGCATGGGTTATTTCTCACGGTTGGCCAGCAGGGGCGCAATGACTCCAGAATAAATCATTGAAAAATCTCACTTTCGCATACGTCTTTTTGAAACCTATCTACTCCTACGTTTTTTCATCCCAATGAACTGAAACTCCACATGCCACATCTATACAGGTTGCTTATCAATAATCATCCATTTTTTTGGGGGATATTCATTATACGTTTTTTGTGTAGCTCACTGTCAAAATAGGACTTAATTATTAGTTTAAAATTCCCACACCACTTTGACATATGTGTATATTAAGCTATCTACTCTTCAATTATACATCCAAATGAGTTCAAACTCCACAGGCCACATCTACAGAGGTACTTTATCAATAATCATCCATTTTTTTTTGGGGATATTCTTCACGGTTTATGTGTAGCTCGCTGTGAAAATATGACTTCATTTTTTGGATTGAAAAAAACACTCCACTTTCACATTCGTTCATATAAAACCTTTCTACTCTTAGGTTTTTCAACCAAACTACCTGAAACTCCACAGGCCACATCTACAGAGGTAGTTTATCATAATCATCCATGTTTTTGGGGATATTCATTATAGTTTTTTGTAGCTCACTGTCAAAATAGGACTGAATTATTGGTTCGAAATTCCCACACCACTTTCATATATGTGTATATGGAATCTATCTATTCCTACGTTTTTCATCCCAATGAGCTGAAACTCCATAGGCCACATCTATACAGGTTGCTTATCAATAATCATCCATTTTTTTGAGGATATTCATTATAGTTTTTGTGTGTAGCTCACTGTCAAAATAGGACTGAATTATTAGTTTTCAAATTCCCACACCACTTTCACATATGTGTATATTAAAGCTATCTACTCTTAAATTATACATCTAAATGAATTCAAACTCCTCATGTCACATCTAATACAGGTTGATTATCAATAATCATCCATTTTTTGGGGGATATTCATTATAGTTTTTGTGTAGCTCACTGTCAAAATAGGACTGAATTATTGTTTCGAAATTCCCACACACCACTTTCATATATGTGTATATTAAAGCTATCTACTCTTACATTTTTAATCTAAATAATTTCAAACTCCAAATGCCACATCTATAGACGTAGCTTATCAATAATCATCCATTTTTTTGAGGATATTCATTATAGTTTTTGTGTATCTCACTGTCAAAATAGGACTGAATTATTAGTTTCAAATTCCCACACCACTTTCACATATGTGTATATTAAAGCTATCTACTCTTAAATTATACATCTAAATGAGTTATAACTCCACATGCCACATCTATAGACGTAGCTTATCAATAATCATCCATGTTTTGTGCCGTTTGTCCATACCTCACCGTCAAAAAACACCTTTATTTCCTGTTTCCTTCATTCCCACTCACAGACACATGGATGTGTCTAAAGAGCTACAACTATCCCCACTGATGTAAAATAAAAATGTGAATACAGCAGAGTAATGAGCACATGACCAGTGGACTCTATAGCGCCCCCTATAATACAATTAAAACACACAACTTTGTCTGATTGGCATAAAACTTGGGGAGATAAATGTAGACCTAAAACCAAACCAAAAAGTCAATGACACTATACCTGTATTATGCACGAGTTTGATGGTTCTAAGTCACAGACTCCACCAGTTTAATGCAATGATCACTCTGCACTATGGAAACAGTGTGAAGGGGGGGGGCGAGGGGGGGCGTGCGGCCGGGGGGTGGCCGGGCAGGGGGAATGATGCGTGGAGGCGGTGGCTGGCCCCCGGCGGTCGTGAGGGGAGGCGGTTGCGCCGTGGCGAGGGCCATCATCGCCGCTTGCGGCTTTAATTGGCCCTCGCCGCTCACGAAGTGACGGCGAGGGGTATTGTTTTCGCTCGGTTTCTTCTTCTTATTATTATTATTATTTTTCCTCCCAAACTCGCCCCGTTTTGACCCCCTAAACGTGGACGAAAAGTCTCACATGGGGGTATCAAATCGACCGGCCTCGCGAAAATTTCGATAAAATACGCATCACCAAAATGTCCAACGCACACCGGCTTAACAGCGCCACCTTGAAATTTTGAGATTTTCAAACTAATAGGGAGCCCCGACTCAGAATTAGCTGAAATTCGCACCAATGATAAAGCTCATGGAGACGAGCAAAAAACAATATTATAGTGATGCCGTGTGGCGGACAGGAAGTCGGCCATATTGGATCAAACCTTCGCCAGCGCTTTAACACGATGTTTTCAAATTGTAATCAGTCCCTAGGGTTTTCGATCCAAATGAAGTCAGATTTCACACATGTCACATCTGGACACATGGGGGTTTAATGAAACATGCTTTTTTTTTTGGACAATTTCATGTCGTCCGCCCGCACGGCGCCATCGAAAAACGCCTTCGTTTCCTGTAATTTCGTTGTCCTCTCACGACCAGGGGCATTGTCCTACAGATCTCACATTCACATGACATATGCGTAATTATGGCATGTATGGAATGGACTATAAAGTGTAATGAAAATGAACACTCTAGCGCCCCCTACCATAGACGTGAAACGTCAACATTATTGGATTACAACCAAATTTGGGGAATAAATCTGGGATATAACGAGGACCAAAAAGTTATATTATGGGCATAGGTCATTTCTCACAACTGGCCAGTAGGGGCGCAAAGAGTCCAACAAAAAACATTTAAAAATATATTACTCACACGGGCTTTGCCCGACACATCTCAAATTTAAGTCACATATGTTTCATTTGGGCCCTGAATCAAATGCACTATAAAGTCTAATCAAATGAACACTCTAGCGCCCCCTACCTTAGACATGACACATCAATATTATCGGATTCATACCAAATTTAGGGAATAAATTTGGGGCATAAAAAGGAGCAAAAAATTATATTACGAGTATAGGCTATTTCTTACAATTGGCCAGCAGGGGCGCAAATACTCCAACAAAAAACATTTAAAAATATATTACTCACACGGGCTTTGCCCGACACATCTCAAATTTCAGTCAAATATGTTTCATTTGGCCCTGAATCAAATGCAATATAAAGTGTAATCAAAATGAACACTCTAGCGCCCCCTACCATAGACATGACACATCAATTTTATCGGATTCATACCAAATTTGGGGAGTACATTGGACTCCTCAGAAGAAGCAAAAAATTATATTACAAGCATGGGTTATTTCTCACGGTTGGCCAGCAGGGGCGCAATGACTCCAGAATAAATCATTGAAAAATCTAACTTTCGCATACGTCTTTTTGAAACCTATCTACTCCTACGTTTTTCATCCCAATGAACTGAAACTCCACATGCCACATCTATACAGATTGATTATCAATAATCATCCATTTTTTTGAGGATATTCTTCACGGTTTATGGTTAGCTCGCTGTGAAAATATGACTTCATTTTTGGATTGAAAAAACCACTCCACTTTCACATTCGTTCATATAAAACCTTTCTAGTCTTAGGTTTTTCAACCAAACTACCTGAAACTCCACAGGCCACATCTACAGAGGTAGTTTATCAATAATCATCCATGTTTTTGGGGATATTCATTATAGTTTTTGTGTAGCTCACTGTCAAAATAGGACTGAATTATTGGTTCGAAATTCCCACACCACTTTGACATATGTGTATATGGAATCTATCTATTCCTACGTTTTTCATCCCAATGAGCTGAAACCCCATAGGCCACATCTATACAGGTTGCTTATCAATAATCATCCATTTTTTTGAGGATATTCATTATAGTTTTTGTGTAGCTCACTGTCAAAATAGGACTGAATTATTAGTTTCAAATTCCCACACCACTTTCACATATGTGTATATTAAAGCTATCTACTCTTAAATTATACATCTAAATGAATTCAAACTCCTCATGTCACATCTATACAGGTTGATTATCAATAATCATCCATTTTTTGGGGGGATATTCATTATAGTTTTTTGTGTAGCTCACTGTCAAAAATAGGACTGAATTATTGGTTCGAAATTCCCACACCACTTTCATATATGTGTATATTTAAAGCTATCTACTCTTACATTTTTAATCTAAATGATTTCAAACTCCAAATGCTACATCTATAGACGTAGCTTATCAATAATCATCCATTTTTTTGAGGATATTCATTATAGTTTTTGTGTAGCTCACTGTCAAAATAGGACTGAATTATTAGTTTCAAATTCCCACACCACTTTTCACATATGTGTATATAAAGCTATCTACTCTTAAATTATACATCTAAATGAGTTATAACTCCACATGCCACATCTATAGACGTAGCTTATCAATAATCATCCATGTTTTTGTGCCGTTTGTCCATACCTCACCGTCAAAAAACACCTTTATTTCCTGTTTCCTTCATTCCCACTCACAGACACATGGATGTGTCTAAAGAGCTACAACTATCCCCACTGATGTAAAATAAAAATGTGAATACAGCAGAGTAATCAGCACGTGACCAGTGACTCTATAGCGCCCCCTATAATACATTAAAACACACAACTTTGTCTGATTGGCATAAAACTTGGGGAGATAAATGTAGACCTAAAACCAAACCAAAAAGTCAATGACACTATACCTGTATTATGCACGAGTTTGATGGGTTCTAAGTCACAGACTCCACCAGTATAATGCAATGATCCCACTGCACTATGGAAACAGTGTGAAGGGGGGGGGGCGAGGGGGCGTGCGGGCGGGGGGTGGCCGGGCAGGGGGAATGATGCGAGGAGGCGGTGGCTGGCCCCCGGCGGTCGCGAGGGGAGGCGGTCGCGCCGTGGCGAGGGCCATCATCGCCGCTTGCGGCTTTAATTGGCCCTCGCCGCTCACGAAGTGACGGCGAGGGGTATTGTTCTTCGAAAGTTTCTTTTTCTTATTATTATTGGCCCTCGCCGCTCACGAAGTGACGGCGAGGGGTATTGTTCTTCGAAAGTTTCTTTTTCTTATTATTATTATTATTATTATTATTTTTCTCCCCCTGGGATCGCGATTTTCACCCCCTAAACGTCGACGGAAAGTCTCACATGGGGGTATCAAATCGATCGGCCTCGCGAAAATTCGAGAAAATATGCATCACAAAATGACCCAGACACGCAGGCTCGACAGCGCCACCTAGAAAATTGCAAATTTTCGAATGAATTGGGAGCCGACTCGCATATTTCGCCGTAGCAAAGCCAAATTCGCACAAGTGATAGAGCTCATGGAGACGAGCAAAAAAGCCAATCATAGTGCAGCCCTAAGGCGGACAGGAAGTCGGTCATATTCGATCGAATATTCGCCACATTTCTCGCCGCCTGTTTTCAAAATGTAATCAGTCACAGGTTTCTCATCCAAAAGACGTCAGATTTCACATGTCACATCTGGACACATGGGGTTTCATGAAACATGCTTTTTTTTGGGACAATTTCATGTCGTTCGCCCGCACGCCGCCATCGAAAAACGCCTTCGTTTCTTGTAATTTCGTTGTCCTCTCACGACCAGGGGCATTGTCCTACAGATCTCACATTCACATGACATATGCGTAATTATGGCATGTATGGAATGGACTATAAAGTGTAATGAAAATGAAAACTCTAGCGCCCCCTAGCATAGACGTGAAACGTCAACATTATTGGATTACAACCAAATTTGGGGAATAAATCTGGGATATGACGATGAACAAAAAATTATATTATGGGCATGGGTCATTTCTCACAACTGGCCAGTAGGGGCGCAAAGACTCCAACAAAAAACATTTAAAAATATATTACTCACACGGGCTTTGCCCGACACATCTCAAATTTAAGTCACATATGTTTCATTTGGCCCTGAATCAAATGCGTTATAACGTCTAATCAAAATGAACACTTTAGCGCCCCCTACCATAGACGTGACACATCAATATTATCGGATTCATACCAAATTTAGGGAATAAATTTGGGGCCCGAAATGGAGCAAAAAATTATATTATGGGTATAGGCTATTTCTTACAATTGGCCAGCAGGGGCGCAAATACTCAAACAAAAAACATTTAAAAATCTATTACTCACACGGGCTTTGCCCGACACATCTCAAATTTCAGTCAAATATGTTTCATTTGGCCCTGAATCAAATGCAATATAAAGTGTAATCAAAATGAACCCTCTAGCGCCCCCTACCATAGACGTGACACATCAATTTTATCGGATTCATACCAAATTTGGGGAGTACATTGGACACCTCAGAAGAAGCAAAAATTATATTACAAGCATGGGTTATTTCTCACGGTTGGCCAGCAGGGGCGCAATGACTCCAGAATAAATCATTGAAAAATCTCACTTTCGCATACGTCTTTTTGAAACCTATCTACTCCTACGTTTTTCATCCCAATGAACTGA
Source organism: Periophthalmus modestus (assembly GCA_019594935.1). Classification (NCBI taxonomy): domain Eukaryota; kingdom Metazoa; phylum Chordata; class Actinopteri; order Gobiiformes; family Gobiidae; genus Periophthalmus; species Periophthalmus modestus. The sequence continues at coordinate 11,060 of JAIEZT010000570.1, forward strand.
AACTACACATGCCACATCTATACAGATTGATTATCAATAATCATCCATTTTTTGGGGGGATATTCATTATAGTTTTTTGTGTAGCTCACTGTCAAAATAGGACTTTTATTAGTTTAAAATTCCCACACCACTTTGACATATGTGTATATTAAAGCTATCTACTCTTAAATTATACATCTAAATGACTTCAAACTCCACAGGCCACATCTACAGAGGTTGATTATCAATAATCATCCATTTTTTTGGGGATATTCTTCACGGTTTATGTGTAGCTCGCCGTGAAAATATGACGTCATTTTGGATTGAAAAAACACTCCACTTTCACATTCGTTCATATAAAACCTTTCTAGTCTTAGGTTTTTCAACCAAACTACCTGAAACTCCTCATGCCACATCTATAGAGGTAGTTTCTCAATAATCATCCATGTTTTTGGGGATATTCATTATAGTTTTTTGTGTAGCTCACTGTCAAAATAGGACTGAATTATTGGTTCGAAATTCCCACACCACTTTCATATATGTGTATATGGAATCTATCTATTCCTATGTTTTTCATCCCAATGAACTGAAACTCCATAGGCCACATCTATACAGATTGCTTATCAATACTCATCCATTTTTTTTGAGGATATTCATTATAGTTTTTGTGTAGCTCACTGTCAAAATAGGACTGAATTATTGGTTTGAAATTCCCACACCACTTTCATATATGTGTATATTAAAGCTATCTACTCTTAAATTATACATCTAAATGAATTCAAACTCCTCATGCCACATCTATACAGGTTGATTATCAATAATCATCCATTTTTTGGGGGATATTCATTATAGTTTTTGTGTAGCTCACTGTCAAAATAGGACTGAATTATTAGTTTAAAATTCCCACACCACTTTGACATATGTGTATATTAAAGCTATCTACTCTTAAATTATACATCTAAATGACTTCAAACTCCACAGGCCACATCTACAGAGGTTGATTATCAATAATCATCCATTTTTTTGGGGATATTCTTCACGGTTTATGTGTAGCTCGCCGTGAAAATATGACGTCATTTTTGGATTGAAAAAACCACTCCACTTTCACATTCGTTCATATAAAACCTTTCTAGTCTTAGGTTTTTCAACCAAACTACCTGAAACTCCTCATGCCACATCTATAGAGGTAGTTTCTCAATAATCATCCATGTTTTTGGGGATATTCATTATAGTTTTTTGTGTAGCTCACTGTCAAAATAGGACTGAATTATTGGTTCGAAATTCCCACACCACTTTCATATATGTGTATATGGAATCTATCTATTCCTATGTTTTTCATCCAAATGAACTGAAACTCCATAGGCCACATCTATACAGATTGCTTATCAATACTCATCCATTTTTTTGAGGATATTCATTATAGTTTTTGTGTAGCTCACTGTCAAAATAGGACTGAATTATTGGTTTGAAATTCCCCACACCACTTTCATATATGTGTATATTAAAGCTATCTACTCTTAAATTATACATCTAAATGAATTCAAACTCCTCATGCCACATCTATACAGGTTGATTATCAATAATCATCCATTTTTGGGGGATATTCATTATAGTTTTTGTGTAGCTCACTGTCAAAATAGGACTGAATTATTGGTTTGAAATTCCCACACCACTTTGATATATGTGTATATGGAATATCTACTCTTACATTTAATCTAAATGATTTTAAACTCCTCATGCCACATCTATAGAGGTAGTTTTTCTCAATAATCATCCATTTTTTCGGGATACTCATTATAGTTTTTGTGTAGCTCACTGTCAAAATAGGACTTAATTATTAGTTTCAAATTCCCACACCACTTTGACATATGTGTATATTAAAGCTATCTACTCTTAATTATACATCTAAATGAGTTATAACTCCACATGCCACATCTATAGACGTAGCTTATCAATAATCATCCATGTTTTGTGCCGTTTGTCCATACCTCACCGTCAAAAACACCTTTATTTCCTGTTTCCTTCATTCCCACTCACAGAGACACATGGATGTGTCTAAAGAGCTACAACTATCCCCACTGATGTAAAATAAAAATGTGAATACAGCAGAGTAATCAGCACGTGACCAGTGGACTCTATAGCGCCCCCTATAATACAATTAAAACACACAACTTTGTCTGATTGGCATAAAACTTGGGGAGATAAATGTAGACCTAAAACCAAACCAAAAAGTCAATGACACTATACCTGTATTATGCACGAGTTTGATGGTTCTAAGTCACAGACTCCACCAGTTTAATGCAATGATCCCACTGCACTATGGAAACAGTGTGAAGGGCGGGGGCGAGGGGGGGCGTGCGGCCGGGGGGTGGCCGGGCAGGGGGAATGATGCGTGGAGGCGGTGGCTGGACCCCGGCGGTCGCGAGGGGAGGCGGTCGCGCCGTGGCGAGGGCCATCATCGCCGCTTGCGGCTTTAAATTAACATTGTTTCTCCTGAACCTGTATTATTTTTCCGCCCAAACTCGCCCCATTTTCACCCCCTAAACGCAGACGAAAAGTCTCACATGGGGGTATCAGATCGACCAGCTCGGTGAAAATTTTCATAAATTTGGCATCACGAAAATGTCCCCTGCACCCCCACTCCACGGCGCCCCCTACAATTTCACTCCTATGGCAGAGGAGGCAGGTAAATTTAGGAATAGACACACAAAAATCAGCACAGTGATAGAGCACAGTGAGACAAGCATAAAAGTGAATTGAAGCACTGCTCTAGGTCAAACAGGAAGTCGGCCATATTTAATAGAAAAGTCACCACATTTTACACAACGCGTTTTCAAAATGATTCTACTCACACATATTTTGCCCAAGTGTGCTCAGATTTCACATGTCACACGTACACACATAAGGTTTCGTAAAACATCACATTTTTTGCAATAATTTTGTGCCGTTTGTCCATACCTCACCGTCAAAAAACACCTTTATTTCCTGTTTCCTTCATTCCCATTCACAGACACATGGATCAGTCTAAACATATAAAACTCTACCCACTGATGTAGAATAAAAATGAGAATACAGCAGAGTAATGAGCACGTGACCAGTGGACTCTATAGCGCCCCCTATAATGCAATTAAAACACACAACTTTGTCTGATTGGCATGAAACGTGGGGAGATAAATATAGACCTGAAACCAAACAAAAAAGTCAATGACACTATACCTGTATTATGCACGAGTTTGAAGGATCAAAGTCACAGACTCCACCAGTATAATGCAATGATCAGACTGCACTATGGAAACAGTGTGAGGGGGGCTAGGGAGGGGGGGCGAGCGGCTGGGCAGTTTCCGGGAGGGGGGAATGCTGCGTGGGGGCGGTGGCTGGCCCCCGGCGGTCGCGAGGGGGGGCGGGCGCGCCGAGGCGAGGGCCATCATCGCCGCTTGCGGCTTTAATTAGGCCCGAGCCGGAGACAACGTCCCGGCGAGGGACTCATTAAAACCGCGTCCGAAACGGGGAAAATGGCAAAAATCAAGTGGTTAACACGCCCCGACATGCCAGTGAGTGGTGTCAAAAATTAGAACTCGCCAAGCTCTAATTGTCACCGAAGACCGCAAAAAAAAATAACGAAAGACGACTCGGTAGCGCCACCTCAAACTTTGATTTTCATGGGGCCAATGGGAACCCGACTCGGAAAAAAGTGAATCTAAAAATCTGAAAGTCGCATCAAAAAATAGAACATGTCGGGACATGACAAAAATTATATTATGGCCCCGCCCTAAAATGTACAGGAAGTCGGCCATATTGGATCAAACCTGGGAACGACAAAAGCGCACACCCTCACATTCAGGACATCTCCTCGCACAGTTTTCATCACAAACACTTCATATTTGGCCAAAACCCACTAAACCCATGTGAGATTAAAGATCATCAATTATATTTGAATATGACTTTGGGTGTGGTCATGGTGAATTTTATACAAAATAGCAATTTTTTGAATATTTCAATAAAATATTTCTCGTCTACACATTTTTTGTTGGGAAAACGCTAATACAGCGTTTATGCACATTTGTGAGCTGAACACAATGATATGCAAATCATGGCTTTATCTCACAAATTGACTCTCTAGCGCCCTCTTCAAATTTCATTTTCAAAAATTCGTAGCGGACAAGTGATTTGTCGTGGACTTGTGAAAAAAATCACAGGGGCCTTATTTGTGATGGGGCACAATGTGAGAAAGTCACATGACTGTAGCTTTTGTGGTTTAGGAGAAAAATAATAGGTCGAAAATCAGTTTCCATTATTATTATTATTATTTTGGTTGCCGGATTGAACCCATTTTTGACCCCCTGAACGTTAACGAAAACTCAATTTTATTGGACCCAAAATTCAAGTCTGGTGAAAAATTTATTATTTTGATGGGCAAAAAAATTTATGTTTCAAAATGACTCAATAGCGCCACCTCAAAAATCAAAATACATTACGGCAATGACAGACCTTTTTCAGCGTAGACAAATGAAATTTGGTAGAACCATAGAACATGTCAAGACAAGTAAAAAAATATATTATGACCCCACCCTAAACCCTACAGGCAGTCGGCCATTGTGGGCGGAACCCCATTTTTTTGAAATTTTAACTCTCACGTTTGGATTTTTTACGCCGTGAATTTACATTCAAGAAATTTGGAAATTGGTCCAAATGAACTAGACCCATGTGGGATTGAAGGCGACTCATTTGGATTTTTCTAAGTCATAAAATGTGGGCGTGGTCAGCCTGCTAATAAAAAAGCATTTTTTTTTACTTTTAAAAAGCGCATAACTCAGAAATGCGGGGTCCTGTTTCCCGGCATTAATATACGTTTTGTTCAAAATGTTGAACTGAACGCACAGATATACAATTTACATAAGTCAGATATTACATTGCTCCACAGCGCCCCCTTGATCTTTGATTTTCATGGGGCCAATGGGAGCCTGACTCGGACAAATGTCGACCTAAAAATCTGAAACTTGCATTAAAAAATAGAACATGTCTGACATGACAAAAATGATATTATGGCCCCGCCCCTAAATGTACAGGAAGTCGCCATATATGGATCAAACCCGGTGATGACAAAAGCGCACACCCTCACATTCAGGACATCTCCTCGCACAGTTTTCATCACAAACACTTTAAATTTGGCCAAAACCCACTAAACCCATGTGAGATTAAAGATCATCAATTATATTTGAATATGACTTTGGGTGTGGTCATGGTGAATTTTATACAAAATTGCAATTTTTTGATTATTTCAATAAAATATTTCTCTTTCACACATTTTTTGTTGGGAAAACGCTAATACAGCGTTTATGCACATTTGTGAGCTGAACACAATGATATGCAAATCGTGGCTTTATGTCACAAAGTGGCTCTCTAGCGCCCTCTTCAAATTTCATTTTCAAAAATTCGTAGCAGACAAGCGATTTGTCGTGGACTTGTGAAAAAATTCACAGGGGCCTTATTTGTGATGGAGCACAATGTGAGAAAGTCACATGACTGTAGCTTTTATGGTTTAGGAGAAAAATAATAGGTCGAAAATCAGTTTCCATTATTATTATTATTATTTTGGTTGCCGGATTGAACCCATTTTTGACCCCCTGAACGTTAACGAAAACTCAATTTTATTGGACCCAAAATTCAAGTCTGGTGAAACATTTATTATTTTGATGGGCAAAAAAATGTATGTTTTAAAATGACTCAATAGCGCCACCTCAAAAATCAAAATACATTACGGCAATGACAGACCTTTTTCAGCGTAGACAAATGAAATTTGGCACATCCATCCATCTTTCAATACTGAACAAAAAAGCCAATGAGAACATACCTCTATTTGCAACTATGTAGCCGTGGTAACGTCATAAATGTGTCATTGAAATGAATGGGGTTCAGAGTATTGGACTTTGTTGTCGACTAAATAGATGCTCTGCACTAATCCAACTATGACCTGAAATTCAAGACTGGCGAAAAAGTTGGTATTTTGATGTTTAAAAAAATTTATGATTCAAAATGACTCAGTAGTGCCACCTCAAAGTTCAAAATACATTATGGCAATGAGAGACCTTTTTCATCGTAGACAAACGAAATTTTGTACACATTTTATGCCACGGATTTTCATTCAAGAAACTTGGAAATTGGTCAAAATGAGCTAGACCCATGTGGGATTATGGACTGGTCTTTTGAATTTTTCTAAATCATGAATTATGGGTGCGGCCAACATGCAAAGAAAAATAGCGTTTTTTGAAGTATGTCATTGCACCTAACAGAAACATGAAGTGACCTGTTAACCGGCATTAATATACATTTTGGTCAGGATGTTGATCTGAACTGAATGATATACTATTTGCATAGCTGAGACAATCCATTGCTCCACAGCGCCCCTTTGAAAGTTTGAATGGAACCCAAAAAATTTACTTTGTCAAAAAAATGTGAAATTTGGCATGGACATCCCTATTTCCATACTGATTAAGAAAGCCAATAAGAAGATACCTCTATCTGCAACGATGTTACCGTGGTAATGTCATAAATGTGTCATTGATATAAATGGGATTCAGAGTACTTGACTTAGTTGTCGACTAAATAGATGCGCTGCAGGAATCCAACTAGGACCAAAAATGCAAGGTTAGTGACAAAATTTGTATTATCATGTGGGAAAAAAAAAAGTAGCAGAATGAGTCAATTACGCCAGTCCAACAATCAAAATACATTATGGCAATGACAGACCTTTTTCTTCGTAGACAAATGAAATGTAGTACAAACATAGAACATGTCAACAGAAGTAAAAAAAATATATATATATTATGACACCAACCTAAATTCTACAGGAAGTCAGCCAGTGTGAGTGGAAACCAATGTTTTTTGAATTTTAACCCTCACATTTAATGGGATTTAGTGGGAAAAGGAGAAACCTCGAAGAGAACCACAGTGAAGGAGAGATCCACTCCCATGGATGGACAGGCTGCAGATGTGTCCAGGACTAAGGCGCATCCATTTGCAGATAGAGTTCAAGTCTGTAGGGCCAGAGCCCAGTCAACGAGTCGTCCATTTAGGCAAAGCAATATGGGGTCCAGCCATCACCGGACGGTCAGGAGGGGATCTAGGGTCCAGCCATCACAGGGCAGTCAGGAGGGGATCTAGGGTCCAGCTATCACCGGCGGTCAGCAGCCAGGCATCTGTTACACTCCCAAGAGGGGAGCAGGACAGTGGACAACATGTGAATAGCAATGAACAAACTGAATAGTCAAAGTGTTATTACTTGTGTTACTTATCTTACTTTTAATATCGGCACCTTTGAATGTATTAAAAAATACTACCAAGAAAAACTAACCAAGAACCATGTCCAATTAAATATTAATGTGTAGGTGTTTGATGAATTGTAAAATGTGGGTGTGGCAAATCCACAAATCAGGGGGAATTTGGAAGCATAAAAATGTGTATTTCTCATAGGTGATGTGGAATTGAGCCGGACCCAATGAAACATTTGTGTGCATTGATGACCTGAACACAGAGATGTCAAACTTGTATAGCTATGATATAAAACAGCTCTACACTGCCCCCTTGGAACTTTGAACGGGGCCACATAATTTTGTTTTCTGGCAGACAAATCAATGTTGGCATGGACATCAGGCTTGCAATACTGAACATAAAGTAATTGAGAACAACACTGTATTTGCAAGCATGTTTCCATGGTTATGGAAAAAAATATTATTGAAATACATAGGTTAGAAATTAAAATTAAAAAGCCAAAAATTGTTTGCCAATGGAGATATTTAAATAAATATTCAAAGAAAGCTTTAACATAATACAAGATGCTGAGAAAAGGACTAGAGAAATGTATTTGTTTTATTTTTTATTTTTTTATTTTTGCAGTTTATTTACAGAGATATTAATACCTTCAAAATAACTATATATATAATGTAAGATTCTTACAAAAGCAGTAGACACATTTTGTTTGTTGACATAAAAAATTTATTTATGTTGTTCAAGCATATTAGGTACCAATATGTACAACGTGGGAAAAAAAAAAAAAAAAAAAAAAAAAAAATCAACAATTGGCTATCTACAAATATTGTCGAATTTCACAGTATTATAAGAAAACAAAACATAAATGTCATTATTACATTAATATATAATTTTAGAAAAGCATGCTATGCCTTGACAATCATTAAAATAAGGTGGAACAACTTGTAAACACAACATTTATGCAAATAAACATAATAACATTATCAAGTGTAGATGCATCAATGCATGTCACTATAAAATGTTTAAAAAATGTTTAGAATTGGATGGATTTATGTACAGACATTGTATTTTGTAGAAATAAAAATTATGATTATGATTATTATTATTAATTATTATTGACAGAACACAAAAACATTAGGACTAGATCAAAAAAAAAAAAAAAATCTGAACAGACTTCAGCTTAACGACTGAAATATGTTGGAAAAACTTCTGATGAAATGTCATATTGTTTAGGTTTGACATAGACATGATCAATCAAAGTGTCTCTTTCTGTTGTTGGAGATGTGACAATCTGAACATATCCATGAGTGGACATGAAATTGCAGACTGATGATGATTTCAAGATGTCATCATTGAAATCTCCCATAACCACAATGGACGGACATTGTGCCTCTAGCCGGGTGGAGCAGGGCACAGCAGCAGAGGTGGAGCAGCTGCCGGGTGGAGCAGGGCACAGCAGCAGAGGTGGAACAGCCACCGGGTGGAGCAGAGCGCGGCCCAGTAGCAGAGGTGGAACAGCCACCGAGTGGAGCCGAGCAGGGCACAGCATCAAAGGTGGAACAGCCGCCGGATGGAGCAGAGCAGGGCCCAGTACCAGAGGTGGAACAGCTGCTGGGTGGAGCAGAGCAGGGCACAGCAGCAGAGGTGGAACAGCTACCAGGTGGAGCAGAGCAGGGCAGAGCAACAGAGGTGGAGCAGCCGCCGGGTGGAGCAGAGCAGGGCACAGCAGCAGAGGTGGAGCAGCCACGGGGAGGAGCAGAGCAGGGCACAGCAGCAGAGGTGGAACAACCGACGGGTGGAGCAGAGCTGGGCACAGTAGCAGAGGTGGAGGAGCCGCGGGGTGGAGCAGAGCCGGGCACAGCAGCAGAGGTGGCACAGCCGACGGGTGGAGTAGAGCCAGGCACAGCAACAGAGGTGGAGGAGCTGCCGGGTGGAGCAGAGCAGAGCACAGCAGCACAGGTGGAACAGCCACCGGGTGGAGGAGAGCAGGGCACAGCAGCAGAGGTGGAACAGCCTCCGGGTGGAGCAGAGGAGGGCACAGCAGCAGAGGTGGAGCAGCTGCCGGGAGGAGCAGAGCAGGGCAAAGCAACAGAGGTGGACCAGCTGCCGGGTGGAGCAGGGCACAGCAGCAGAGGTGGAACAGCCACCAGGTGGAGGAGAGCAGGGCACAGCAGCAGAGGTGGAATAGCCACCGGGTGGAGCAGAGCAGGGCAAAGCAGCAGAGGTGGCACAGACGCTGGGTGGAGCAGAGCAGAGCACAGCAGCAGCAGAGTGGAGCAGCCACTGGGTGGAGCAGAGCAGGGCACAGCAGCAGAGGTGGAACAGCCACCGGGTGGAGCAGAGGAGGGCACAGCAGCAGAGGTGGAGCAGCCGCCGGGTGAAGCAGAGCAGGGCAAAGCAACAGAGGTGGAACAGACGCCGGATGGAGCAGAGCAGGGCACAGCAGCAGAGGTGGAGCAGCTGCCGGGTGGAGCAGAGTCGGGCACAGCAACAGAGGTGGAGCAGCCGCCGGGTGGAGCAGAGCACAGCAGCAGAGGTGGAACAGCCGCCGGGTGGAGCAGAGCAGGGCACAGCAGCAGAGGTGGAACTGCCGCCGGGTGGAGCAGAGCAGGGCAAAGCAGCAGAGGTGAAGCAGAGCACAGCAGCAGAGGTGGAGCAGCCGCCGGGTGGAGCAGAGCAGGGCACAGCAGCAGAGGTGGAACTGCCGCCGGGTGGAGCAGAGCAGGGCACATCAGCAGAGGTGGAGCAGCCGCCGGGTGGAGCAGAGCACAGCAGCAGAGGTGGAACAGCCGCCGGGTGAAGTAGAGCAGGGCACAGCAGCAGAGGTGGAGCAGCCGCTGGGTGGAGCAGAGCCGAGCACAGCAGCAGAGGTGGAACTGCCGCCGGGTGGAGCAGAGCAGGGCACATCAACAGAGGTCGAACAGCCACCGGGTGGAGCAGAGCAGGCAAAGCAGCAGAGGTGAAGCAGAGCACAGCAGCAGAGGTGGAGCAGCCGCCGGTGGAGCAGAGAGCAGGGCACAGCAGCAGAGGTGGAGCAGCCGCCGGGTGGAGCAGAGCCGAGCACAGCAGCAGAGTGGAAACTGCCGCCGAGTGGAGCAGAGCAGGGCACATCAACAGAGGTGGAACAGCCACCGGGTGGAGCAGAGCAGGGCACAGCAGCAGAGGTGGAACTGCCGCCGGGTGGAGCAGAGCAGGGCACATCAGCAGAGGTGGAGCAGCCGCCGGGTGGAGCAGAGCAGGGCACAGCAGCAGAGGTGGAACTGCCGCCGGGTGGAGCAGAGCAGGGCACATCAGCAGAGGTGGAGCAGCCGCCGGGTGGAGCAGAGCACAGCAGCAGAGGTGGAACAACCACCTAAGCATATTAGCTACCAATATGTACAACTTGCAAAAAACAAACAAACAAACAAAAAGTGGGCTATATATTAAGAATGCCAAATGTCACAGTTAATTTTTTTTTTTTTAAGCATAAATATCATTATTACATTAATATATAATTTTAGAAAAGCCTGCTATGCCTTGACAAGCACTAAAATAAGGTGGAACAACTTCTAAACATAACATTTATGCAAATAAACATAATAACATATTATCAAGTGTAGATGCATCAATGCATGTCACTATAAAATATTTAACAAATGTTAGAATTGGATGGTTTTATGTACAGAGATTGTATTTTGTAGAAAATAAAATATTGACAGAACAAATGTTACATACAGACATTTACATAGAAAGTAATGAAGATTGAAGACATTTACAATGAGCAGAAAATACAGTTTCAATTCATAGGACCAAAAAAAACCCACATTTGGATTAGAAGAAAAAAAAAGAGTCTAAACACACTTCAGCTTAAGAGAGCAGGCTATGCCCTGATGATCACTGAAATATGTTGGAACAACTTCTGATGAAATTTCATATTGATGAGATTTCACATAGACATGATCAATCAAAGTGCCTCTTTCTGTTGTTGGAGATGAGACATTCTGAACATATCCATGAGTGGACATGAAATTGCAGACTGATGATGATTTCAGGATGTCATCATTGAAATCTCCCATAACCACAATGGACGGAGTTTGTGCCTCTAGCCAGGTTAGCAGTTGTTTGCAAATTGTGCTTGAACACAGACATGGGATATGAAGGTGGACGATACACAACAGCAACTAAAACCTGATGATTTACATTGTTGTAAATTAAGCACTCCAGATTAAATTGGGTGCATCAGGAAAGTGGTAGTTTGTGTTGTGGGAGCAGTACATGCCCACTCCACCATGAAGTTGACTTTTGAGTGCAGTAAGAGCCGGATGCTTGCTGTGTTCGTATGCCAGACTTCGTGGACGACTGTGAAAACTGTAACCTTCCATGTCAACACTGTCAAGTGCAGACTGAGATGTTAACCATGTTTCTGTCACAGCTATACAGTCAGGCTGTAAATGCTGTGTGGATGACACCAAATCAGGTACATGTTTTACTAAACCCTGAACATTCATCAAAAACAAGGTTAACACATCAGCTGACTGCTTGTTTTGTGACACATTGTCGTCCAAGAAGTGTGGCATAGATTCCAAGGCATTTTTACCTCGTCATTACAATAAATAGCCTTCTCATCAAAGTCCTGGATAATAAGGCCATCTAGACTTCTTACACGACTTAAAGCCACATAAGCTTGTCCTGAGGCAAACACTTGCTTTAGAGACACCACAGCATCGTCAACAGTCAGGCCCTGTACTTTGTGGATTGTAACAGCCCAGGCAAGAGCAAGAGGAAACTGACGTCGTTTTCCCCCTTTGCTGTTAGCCCTTTCCTCCTGTGGCTCTATCCGTGTGGAGTTTATTAAAGCAGGTGCAGTGGATGGGTATTTTTTTCCGTCTCTGTGTACCAACATTGACGTCATCAAACTGAACATACACAGCTTCAGGAAGTCCATTTTAGTTCTGTTTCACTATATGTGTTACAGTTCCACAGACTCCATTCACCAATCCATCTTCAACGTCAATGTTCTTACACAGCATAACTCTGGCAGGAACACCCAAAAATAGCTGTTTCTGCAGAGAAGTGAGGTTGTCTTTACTGTGAGGTGTGACTTTGCTTTCCATTTTTCCAGTTTTCTTGTTGTAGTGATAGTCCTGTGCATCAATTGTTTGATAGTCAGGACAAGTGGCTTTGAGATGGTTGAAGTTATGTTCATTTACCTGTGAATTTGTTGGGAAAATATGTAGAGCAGAAGACTGCTCTCCAGTTTCACGACTTTGTAGAATGTGAATGTCCTCATCGAGCATGGGTGTCCCTTTAGACCGTGTTCTTAATCGGTTAAGTAATTCTGCAAATGTGGTATCCTTCTGTCTGACTATTGTTTTCAGTTCAGCCATTTTGAAACTTGACCAAAAGTTCACAGGTAGATTGTCTGTGTACAAGCCTTTTGCCATAACAGGAGGTAACTGATAGAAATCGCCAACAGCTATAAGGCTGACATTTCCAAAAGGGGAAACATCACCTCTTTGCTTGATTTGCCGAAGTCGTCCATGTATGTATGTGAGCAGTTTATGGGAAACCATTGATATTTCATCAATGATTACTAACTTAAGGTCTATATATTTAGCACGGAGAGAGTTGAGTTTTTTCTTCACCTAATGGTATGTAGGGAAGCGTCACGTCTGTTCCAATGCTAAATGCACTGTGAATTGTAGATGCATTTAGGTTGTATGCTGCCATTCCAGTGGGTGCTGTTATTAAAACACTCATGTTGTCTGGGTGGCGTCGCATTGGTGCAAACAGACGATTGGCTTCATACTGAATGGCCCGAATCAAGTGACTTTTCCCTGTACCAGCACCACCAGTGATGAAGACATGTAAAGGTTCTGGGTCATTTCCATTGACTTTTTGTATGCACCACTTTTGTACTTTGAAAAATATAGACAGCTGGATATCATTTAAAGATCGAATAACTCCAAACCTTCAGCTCGAGTCATTGCATTGTGTTGTTTTTCTAAATGACCAGTTTCTTTGTTAGCTATCCCTAAATCTGGAATTTGGGGCAAGGGGGGTCTTCATCATCCGGTTTACTCTGTGCACGTTCATCAATTGATTCCAGACGTTCTGCTTCTTGCTCAGGACAAAGCATGCACCAAGCATCCTCTAATATTTCATTAGAGTCCAGGTATTTTTAATGTCCTCCAAATCTTCAGTTTCAATGTCATAGTGAGATCTATTTGAATTCACAATTGACATCACTGAAACGGTCTGGTTGCCAAGCTGCACGGTGCCTCTTTGTAGAACTGTTCACAAGAATCAAATGATGAAGGTTTCAGGTCGTTATCATGACGATAAGGGAAAAACAGCTGTAAGAGACTTTTGTAATATAGCTCAGGATTCTTTGTTTCAGAAAACCGTGCATAGCGCACAACAGCAGGTTTGGTTCTGAATCGTTTGGAAATATATCCACATGAATTCTGTAACTTAATCACATTTTTGGATTTCTTTTCTGATGTACTTAACACACGGTATTCTGAAGCAAATGTGGCTATACACATATTTCAAAAGTGTCATCCTGTGGTCTGTTTCTTATATCGATCCACAAATCCAGTCATCCAAATGTCATTGTTTCCTGACTTTTTCAGTTCATTTAGTGGTTTGGTGATTTTGAAAATTGTGTCACCTGTGGGGATAAACACAACTTTCCTTGAACATTGTTTGAGGTGCATTTGACTGATTCTGTAAACAGCTTCTTGTGCAGACACATCACGGTTATGGAGGTAGGCTTGACCAATCTTCTTCATAGCTTCTTTGGCATCAGCGTTCCCCTGTTTTGTGGCCTCTTGGTGTGTTTGTCTCAACAACAGTCCCATCTCTCTCTCAGATTTGGACATATAGCTTATAATATAAACAATACAAGCATATACGTCGACGATGTACTGCAGGTCTAGGTTGGCATTCAACATTTTAACAGAAATGCATTATATGGATTAATCCAATTTCATTTACATCTCTTTGCAGGACAATTTGTGTGCGTTTTTCAACACATTTAAGTGCTTTCTCCCATACTTCTTGAGTAATGCCAACATTGTTAAACAGCTGCTGAATACTCGTAACAGGATTGTCTTTATCCAGAAGTGCTTTTTTAACAGCTGCCAGTATTTTCATTGCAGTCTCTTCTTTCATGAAATTCTGTTCATTCTGAGAGCATATGCATTCAACATTGGCTTTATTTTGATCTTGGCTGTTTGTTGCAGTGTCACCTTGGCACTTTGGGCACTTTGGTCTTTTTGGTTTTTTGGTGATGAAAGTGCGTAGAGATACAGGACGTGGGAAATTGAAACGGCAAACTGTATTCTTCTTCTTGCATGTTTTAGAATGACGTTGAGAATGTTGCTGCACGGAGGTAACAGTTTCAGCTAATTGCTGATCTTTTGTGGGTATTTCACATGTGATGTACTTGTCGATGAATTGCACCACTTCTTCATCAGTGTTTTTTCCAATTTCAGGAGCATTCTCAATCCAAAATAAAGCGTGTACATGGGGTGATCCACGTTGTTGAAATTCTACACGATAAAAGTAATCTTTAATCTTTCCAATTGGATTCAATGGAGACAGTAACACGTAATTCAAGAAGAGGTGCCACCTGTAGTCAAACATGCGTGCTGCAGTGACAGGATGATTACGCAACAGTTCACACCTTTCAGCATACTCCAAACTCTCAGCAGTTTTTTCTGTTCTCCCCTCTTGCTTCAAAATTGTATTTAAAAGTCCTCTCCAGCGCATGTCTGCAGAGGAAAAACTGCAAAAGAAAGTTGGTTTTCCCAGATTCCGCACCATGGCAAGTAAATCTTTTTGTGCACCCTTGCCAGAAGCTTGGAGTACCCTCTTATTGGCCGTAGAAAACGATATCCTTCATCAGTCTTAATGATGTCCTGCAAAGACTCGATGTTTTGTGGAGCATTTTCTTTTTGGCCTGCTGGGTTGGTGTGTCCTTTGCGTGATGCTACTGATACTTGTTGAATAACTTGTTGAACTTCTGACATGTATTGTGCAAAAAAAATGTATTCAACGCACTTTGCAAACCTTCCATCAGCGTGCAATATTCTGTTATTAAAATATCGTGCCAATGTCAAGTAGTGCTGTCTGGGCGTATGATAAGTATTGTTGCCTGATGGAAAAAGATACGGAAAAGATTTTGCTTCATTATCTTTATCTGACAAAATACGCACAGGATTGTTTCCTTCAGCAGGTGCCAGATTAATGATATCTTCAAAACCCTGATCAAGAGTTTCTTGACCAACATCAACTGGCATGGAACAAGAATCTTGATAAATACAGTGGTTTCTGCCGGTCATGGAGAGTTTCATCTTCTTCATCAGGAGACTCAGTTTTTTTGATTTATTGTCCGAGACTTGTTCTGTATGTTTTTCTTCTTCATGTTGAGTTTTGTCTTGTGCATCCTCAGGAGAGTTGTTCTGTTGTGCATTAACATTAGAGTCGTCTTGTGCTTGGTTTTCTTCTTCCTTAGCAAACTCATTCACCCATTCTTCATTTATTTCTATGTCTTGATAATATTTATTGTTTTCCTTTAAATATTAAGTGCTTCTTTCAGGTGATTTGTGTCCACAAAGTGATATTCATAATGTCCTTTGTAAGACAGCTTGCGCTTTAATTTAACACGTAACAGACAACCTTCCAGATTTGAACGAGGCAAAGCAGAACAAGTGTGATTGACTGAAGAAGGGATGCAAAAAATCGGTCCGTGGCATCCATTTTGACCACCCTTTGGTAAAGCTAACACTTTCATAAATGGAATGTTTAAAGAAATCAAATGTTTTTCCAGATGATTCAAACAAGATAGCTCGAGAGGAACTGAATCCAGTTGCAAGTTGTTTCCCCACCATTCTGCTGGGGTTACACCTCTTCTGATCTTTGAATGACAAACCTTGCACATCCAAAGCTCACCTCTTGATTCTTGTAATGGACATGGTGTATTGCACTCTCAGAAGAACATTCATGCAAATAGTCATCTGAGACACATCTTTCCGCCGTTAATTGAGCAGCTTTGTTTTTGTAGTTCTTTTGTTTGTACGGAACTACAGCTGCTTTAAACATGGATCGAAAACATACGCAGCAAACAAATTCAGGTCCATCATTTGCTTTCTTTAAAAACTCGTTCATTACAAAATTAATCTGATCAGTTAGCGCTTTATCTTGATTTCTCTTGAATTGTTTTTTAGCCAGGACTTTATGTCTAAAAGCACTGTCTTTGTGGTATTTGGCTTTATTAATTGTTTTTAATTTTTGCCGAAGAGATCAGGATTCGCTTTTATAATTTTTGACACTTTCAGATTTGACTTTATTTTGGTGTATCAAATCTTTTCTGTACTTCTCACAACTGTATGCTTTCACTTTCTCTTGATGTTCCACGTCAGTTGTGTATTTCTCCTTGCTGTATGCTTTCACTTTCTCTTGATGTTCCAGGTCAGCTGTGTATTTGTCCTTGCTGGATGCTTTCACTTTCTCTTGATGTTTCAGGTCACTTCTGTATTTGTTCGAACTGTGCACTTTCAATTTCTCTTTATATTCCAGGTTTGTTTTGTATTTCTCCACACCACTTTCAATTGCTTTCAATCGATAGTCCTCCTCTTTGTGATATTTGACCATTTTATATTCTCTGGTCTTCTGTGCCTTCTTTTTCCTTAAATACTTTGACAAAATAGTGTTTTTATTATCATGTGATGTGCCAATCGTATCAGGAATTGAACTGAAGACACCTTCGTTTGCATGTCTTGATCTGGTGATATGTCCCTGGGGCTCACACAATGTACACAATTTATAACAATCATTTTGTTGGCCTTGTTTAACACAAACGACATGTTCATAATGAGCTCCATGATTCTGTAGGTAGATGCCTTCAGCAGAAAGTTGTTTTTCAGTGTTGAATCTTAACCATTTGCCTTGATAGAAGGTATAAATATCAACTCCAATGCAATCAGCTGTAGCTTGAATTTCAGCTTGCGTTGCCCAGGTGTTGACATAAGACATCTTTTGCTGTTTGATGTACTCTTCCACAGACAAATGCTGATGTTCTTGATTCAAAAGGCAGCGATATTTTTTAGGATTATTTTTTAAGTGCTTCACTGCATTTAGTCTGATTCTTCTATGATGTTTCTGTGTCCCACTTATGGCTTGAGAAACGGCACGGAAGAAACAGTTACCATCGGCAACAATGCTTTCATTATGACATGGCAGTCCAGCATCACCAAAGCATAAAGACTCTTTAATGTTGCAATTTTCAAATTCAACACTGTGAAACTTGCAAATTGCCTTGCACACATTTTCTGAAAGAGGATTAAACTGCAGAGTACTTTCCTCACTATCAACAATTATAATGTCATTTACATTATACACTTTGGCTTTCTTCACAATAGGGTTCCCTTGAACAATAGGAGAGCCACTTTTTAACTCAACCCTGGTTTGCTTTCTGTCTACAACACCACATTCACTCACAGAAGAACACACAACAGCAGGAGGCTCACCACTCACACCATCACAGTCACTCACAGAAGAACACACAGCAGCAGCAGGCTCAACACTCACACCATCACATTCACTCTCAGAAGAACACACAACAGCAGCAGGCTCAACACTCACACCATCACAGTCACTCACAGAAGAACACACAACAGCAGCAGGCTCACCACTCACACCATCACAGTCACTCACAGCAGAACACACAACAGCAACAGGCTCACCACTCACACCATCACAGTCACTCACAGAAGAACACACAGCAGCAGCAGGCTCACCACTCACACCATCACATTCACTCACAGAAGAACACACAACAGCAGCAGGCTCACCACTCACACCATCACAGTCACTCACAGAAGAACACACAACAGCAGCAGGCTCAACACTCACACCATCACAGTCACTCACAGAAGAAGACACACACAGCAGCAGGCTCAACACTCACACCATCACAGTCACTCACAGAAGAACACACAACAGCAGCAGCTCACTCACACATCACAGTCACTCACAGAAGAACACACACACAGCAGCAGGCTCAAACACTCACACCATCACAGTCACTCACAGAAGAACACACAACAGCAGCAGGCTCACCACTCACACCATCACAGTCACTCACAGAAGAACACACAACAGCAGCAGGCTCAACACTCACACCATCACATTCACTCTCAGAAGAACACACAACAGCAGCAGGCTTAGCAGAAACATCACATTCACTCTCAGAAGAACAGACAACAGCAGCAGGCTTAGCAGAAACATCACATTCACTCTCAGAAGAACAGACAACAGCAGCAGGCTTAGCAGAAACATCACATTCACTCTCAGAAGAACAGACAACAGCCACAGGCTCAGCACACACACCACATTCACTCTCACCTTTGAAACTCACTGTCACCTTATTAAGCTCAAACTGAACATTTGGCACACCAAACCCTGCTGCAAGTTGGATTATGTGATTGTAGACTTCACTGATGCTCTTCAAAAACACAACAACACTTGAACCATTACCATCTACCATCCCAGATTTACTGCGTGCGTGGGAATCGACAATAGCATACATGCCATTTTTAGCGATAATAGCCAATGTAGTGCCTGACATGGTGAAGAGACAAGCGTTATCAGTAGCGAGATGTTCTTCCAGAGCAGTCTTCAAAGTAACTAAACATGCTTTTTCAAAAGGGATGGTGATGGAAAGCAGACGTCCCATAACACTCTCAATGTGCAAACAAAACTTCTTGCCAAACAACTCCTCCTCTTCTTTAAAATCAAAAGATCCCAAATAAGAGTGACCCTCAGCAATAGCAAGCTGCTTCATTCTGTACAGATGATCACCTTCCAATAAAGTCATATTTAGATCTGCCTGACACCATTTATGCACCTCCCGCAGGTGTGTGTGTCTAACAATTGCAGCCAAAGCAATAGCCATGCACTGCCTTCCTCTACTTTCTGTATCAAATATTGTGTGACCTTGATGAAATGACCCAACAATATTATGAAAGTGAGGAGACTTAGCTTTGCTGTCTTCATGCTGCAGAGGCTGCTGTTGGACAGATGCTTGTTTTTCATCGCAGGAATCCTTGGCCACCTTTGCTTTGCACTCTTCCACTGACAGCCGCTGCAGTCTGACGACAGGGACTTGCTTTCCACGGCAGACCTTCTTCATTGGTACCTAAAAAATACAACAATGTTATTACCATTTAATTGCAAACAGTTTCTATTACAAAAGACACTCATACACACTGAGTGTGTATGCACACATGTAGCATTCAGACTCTGACACACAGCTTACATACACATACAGACATTATTAAACAATAATGTTTAATCACTATTATATTGCATGCCATTTTGTTGTATTAGCACTTTCTTTACACACCTGCACATCTGCTTCTCTGTGAACAGGACTGGAGGGTGTTCCTGGGTCGCTTCACATCAGCCTGTACCTGCACACACAATAGATAGTGTTATGAACATGACCTGATCACATAATGCTTGCTTTATTATGTATTTTCTATCGAAATATTAAGTACATATTTTTCTCAAACCTTTTTCAGCACAACTCGAGGTTGACAGCCTGATCTTGAGCTTGCAGTCACCCCAACTCTAGCTGCATCCTTCACCTAAAAAAACATACATATAGTTATAGTTATTTATTCTCCAACACTTTTTCAGTTCATTTTCAAATAGTCTATCATCCAGCAGCACACATGTAGCATTCACTCTCAGAAGCACATCAGTGTATACAGATTACATAACATAATGTTTAATCACTATTATATTGCATGTCCTTTTCTTTAATAGGCACTGTATTAACACACCTGCACATGTTCTTCTCTGTGAACTGGACTGGAGGTCCTCCGGGCTCTTTTCACATCAGGCTCCACCTGCAGACACAATAGATATTGTTATGAAATAACCCAATCACATAATACTTGCTTTGACATAAAACATTCTGCCTGAACATACCACTTCCACGACCACTTCAGGCTCTGTGCTGGTGGATGGAGGTGGTGACACAGACACAGCATCAGTCTGCACCTACAACAGAAGATGTCACATTTACATATATCCACACACCCCACCCACTGACATGTTTGGAAATTAATAATATACCTGCTGATCTTCTCTTGGTGCTCTGTTGATAGCAGTTGTCTTCAGCTAAAAAAAAACAAATACCAGTTACACAAATCACATCTTGTATTCTGTATTTTATATCCAAATATGAAGTCAATATTTATATCTAACCTTCTCCAGCACCACTCGAGGTTGCCAGCTTGATGTTGAGCTCACTTCCTCAACTGTGACTGCATCCTTCACCTAAAACATAGATATTGGTAGTTATTATCAAACACTTTTCGATTTCATTTTCAAAAGCACATATAAAATGTTCTTCTGACATACCTCTCTCTTTGGCTGACTTCTACTTGCCACGGCAGTCCTTGCTTGACTCACCTATATTGAAATAACACATTGATGTTTTAGATTCACAAACAAAAACTATATTTAAACAACACATTTATGTTTTACATTCACAAATGTAAACAATAAGTACATTTGATTGTTTTACCTTCTTTGTTGCCAGGGTAGTTGGGTTCTTGGGGGCGGCAGGAGTCTTCTGTGGTGCAGACAATACAGCAAAGCGGCCAGCCGACACGGGAATAGCAGACAGACTGGTGACCTGGAAAAATATGGTTTTAGTGAGGATTTTGAAATCTATTATTAATTGATTAATTGATAAATGATGTTAACATTTTTCTAACCTGTTGCTGGGGAACATTTCTTGTGCTGGTGGCAGTGGACTGTTGACCCTTCTGAAAATATAAAGTCAATTAGCACCTTAACATAAGGATTGGCCACAACATATATAACACAGCATATATTTTATATTTTACTTTTTTTTTTACCTTTCTAACTCCTTCCCAGCCCTCGGAGTCCGTCTCTGGAGTAGTAGATGGGACATGGACTGCTCTGGATGTGGGACAGCTCACAACCACATCTGGGGTCTTCGGCAGGGGCTTCACACACGGGGCGGCAGGTGTCTTGGGGCTTGGGTGGGCAGAATCCACGGTGCTCTCAGACAGATCCCTGATGGCCTTAGAGATCAAGTCAGACAAGATCTCCATTCCTTCTGGTACACTCAGGTGAATCTGCATAGACAAAATAACTTGAATTATTACACTGCTCTGTCACACATATACATTATGTCAACACACCAAAAGTATTTGTATTACTTACACCATCCTTAGCCCACAAACGGAGGTTCTTCATAGGGAAGTGCTCCACACAGGAGACATACTGCAGCCCTACAAAAATACATAATACACTTTATAATATACTCTTCCATATTTGACTTTCACTCAAGCACATGTACTGTGTCTTACCTTCTGCCTCTGCTGCCGCCGCCTTGTATGCTTCACGAAAGCGGTTCTGCCAGGTCTCACTGACCACGTGACGAGCAGGGAAGTCCACCACACATGTCTACAAAAATACAAAACTTTAGTTCACAAACTATTTGAGGTGACAGTGCGTTTTGGTGATAACAAATATGACTGGAGTGCATACCTTTGGACAAAGACGTTTCACAGTAGACAGAAGATTCTGGAAGTTCTTCTGTGCCCGCTCCACTGTCTGGCCCCTGGTTGAAGAGTCGTTGCCCGTAGCCAGCACCACGCATTTTGACACGCGTTGGTCGACAGTGGAATTCTGGACGTCCCAGTGGATGGATTCCGCGGTGCCTCCAGGACTGCAGATGAAGGCAAAGCTGACGGAACCATCTCCTCGGATGCACACATCTCTCTCCACGAAGGATCTGAGATGGGAATCCCCGATCACCAGGACCAACTGCAAAAGAAAAACAGCATTTATTAAACACTGAAGTGTGTAATATTAAGACTTTTTTCCATTTTACTTAACAATTTACTAATAATCTATTGATATTTTGTTTTATAACAATTAATGTACAATGTATTTGCATCTGCTGATAAAATGTGAAACAAACCTATGCTTTCTTTCTAAACAACTTCCAAAACAACATTATCCTGCTCTGCTCATGCCAGTTCATATGCTAATGGAGATGACGATGCTGGCTGAGGCCCTGGTTAATGGGCACATTTAATATGAATAGGCTGCCTGCACTACATTTACACACCTGCCTGACAGACTAAAATAACCTTAAAACTGTTACTATCACATCGCTGTGTCTACACACTATAAACTTTAAAAAGTAAATTGGACATACCTCCTTGTTGGGGGATTCTGGTGGAAAGCAGGCTCTCAGCTGTTTGCCGGTGAAAGGAGACCGTGGCCAGCGTCGTGCAGCAGGACGCCAGCCTGTCCCAATCGCCCACTGTAAAGATACAAAAACAATGTATTCTTAATTTCATCTCTACAACTTGTAATTAAACTGCTCACATAAACAACACACAACCAATATAATTTAATACAAAATAAAGCCATACCAAACATAGGAGCCATCACCAAACTCTGTGCTTCGAACAGAAAACCTCAGGAGCCCCTGTTCAAAACACCTGAAACAAAAAACAAACATAAATCTTTGTAAATGCTTGAAAATACATAATTAGTACATGATCAACATTATAATGTCAAAACAAACTCTAAACACCTAGGAGGTTAGGTGTTGTTTGTTTTTGCTCTGATCAAATCACATGCACTTGCCCAAAAACATAACTATGGTTCAAGTATTACAGTTGACTGACAGTTATAATAGTACACCATTACAAACATACCACAGTTTACACATACTAAAGACATTGTAACTCTATATAATTCAAAATACTTCACATACCTTGATGCACTCAAAAGAAGCTGTGACTTGATAGTCGTCGCAAAAAAAAAAAACACAAAAAAAAAAAAAAAATCTAAGTAGTCCAAACTAAGAGAAAGTAATCCTCCTCGTAGAGTGGGAAAGTAAAAAGTCCAAGTGAAGTAACCAAACTTAGAGAAAGTAATCTTCCTCGCAGAATGGGGAGTCTTGTGTCTGGAGACCAAACAAAGACTACAAAATCTCGGTTTGACCTGTCTTTTAACCTCTCCTTCCCAGGTACCTACCCCCCTGGAACATACCCCAGCCCCCTTCTCCTCATGCATAACCCAGCCCCATTTTTGAGGGTGTGTGCTTCACATTTTACCTGCTAGTTCCACCTTTGCCTTTATTATTATTTTTTCCTTTTCATCTGACAAACTACAACTACTTTATAGCCAAATGTATTATACATGTTGACAGTTCTGTTTTACTAATTGAACTGAACTTTTATAACATGCCTACATTCATAATATGGCCCTTAAAAACATTTGTGTCATTAATATTATCTTTTACAACTGCCCTTTTTTTAAAAACAAATGTTTGCATCATGAGCTTACATAACAACACAAATAAAAACTTATAATGACTAATATTAAGATAAACACCATGACAACACCTACATACTTCATAAACACACACGACTTTGTCCTTCGTTTCTGAACTTCTCCTGCTACAAACACACTTTTTTTATCTCCGTTCAAACACACTACTGCTCTCACCGTTTTCATGTTCACAAAGAACCTTTATATAAAAATGGACATACCTTAGGATAAGCATAAAAATGGACTTGGGTTAGGATAAAAACATGAAATAAATGTACACAGATTTACATCGACATCACTGTAATTAAAATGATCACATTAATTAAATACTATGTCATCTTACCTTTTAATAAACTGCTTACATTAAAGACTAAACACAAACTTACAGTACATTACAAACCTGTAATTTATAATATAATATAATACTAAATCAATCCAGTCTCAGCCTCTTTGGAGATGAGCTTGTTAGATACTTCTTGACCTGCTTTCACATGGAAACAAGGCTGATGTGTTATTGTGTTCTCTGCTGATGGCTGTGGGGCCAAACTCTCGGCTGTAATGACTCTGATTATACATATGAATGGTACAAGTCAAAACAGCCCCGTCACTACTCGAACCCCCAACCCCAAGTCATTCTCACTGACCATTTTAATGTCAGCACTTTTGTTTTGCACTGTACAGACATCATCATAAATGTATCAAATGCAACTATAACAAAAACAACAAAAAACAAAACTGACATAGAAGAAAATACATATCAGAACAAAGTCACTTGTTCTTATGACAAATTTTATACTTATACTAAATATCTTCTCATTATAATATCTGACTCCTTTGTGTCAAATTTAATTCCTCTGACAAATGTACTTTTCTTTAATTCCCTAGTACATCACTTTTCAGCCATAAAATACAATTCAATACATGCACATTTTCATTTTGGGTGAGTTTATAGCACAGATGATTTCACACTTGCTCCCTCTGCTTTCATACAAATGTTTTTTTCCTTCGCTTCTAATCTTCCACATTACATTATATAAATTTGTATGGATAAAATATGGTTTTAATTCCCATAGAA
Source organism: Periophthalmus modestus (assembly GCA_019594935.1). Classification (NCBI taxonomy): domain Eukaryota; kingdom Metazoa; phylum Chordata; class Actinopteri; order Gobiiformes; family Gobiidae; genus Periophthalmus; species Periophthalmus modestus. The sequence goes on from JAIEZT010000570.1 coordinate 35,760, forward strand.
TTATGCAGCTTACAGACTATGCCATTTCCAAACTGATAAATGAACACTCCTTAGAAATATCTGCCAATCACAGAAGAGAAACCACAACACTCTTCACTGAAAATGTACAAACTGTAGAATATTTAACATTTGAAATGATTAGAGGTAAGTCACAATGATGGAAAGGTACTGCAGAATTGTACTCCAGAAAAATGTCATGGCTAAAACGTACTGAAGTACAAGTACTACTGCCAAATATGTATGAAACATTCGCTTATTACCGTTTTACATAGACCTTTTGTACAATACTTCATTTATTAAACCTGTATTCAGATGTTCACATATATATGTACATATTCTCAAAGCTCTGACCAATGCAGCAGTGCAGTTGTGTTTCACACAGACAGAGGTGAGACACACATGGACTGAGACAACAGAAGTGTAAGACAAGTCTGTAACAAACCCTGTCATTTATAATGTTACACATTTGCTTTAAATGTACACATTATACTGAATTACAAGTACATGTTTAAATACTCTTAGAAAGGACATGCCCCAAAACATCTACTAATTTAGCAATATGTAGGTGTCATTACTTAGTTTCCACACTGAGGACCCTCCCACAAATGTAAATGTCATTGTTTCCTGAAGTGAACACAGGAGTAGGAGCAGTGCTTAGCATGAACAACATTAACTATGAATGTTGCTTATCTAACTTTTTCTTGGTCAATCAATGATCCCATTCAGGCCTAAGGGAAACTTTTACTTTGATTTTACAAATACACAGTCATTTGAATTAAACACCACAAAGTGTTGAGTTAAACTCTGACTCTGAAGGGTCTGAATCTGCTCTACTTGAATTAAAAACACATCTTTGAGAACAAGCTCTCCTTCCACTTCTTTACTCGTATAATAATCATCTATATTCTACATATATACATTTATACATTTGCTCACCTTGTTGTGCCATAATGAATGCACAAATTATTAAATCTGTATCCAAAATGCTGTCTCTGATCATTATGAGGCCAATACAAGCATTAAAAATATATGTTCTATATGTTCTACCACAGACTCAGAGCAGTGACTGTGTCATCATGTTCGTCTGTAGACTGCACCTACTAAACTACTACTACTATTAAATAAATTTGAAGACTCTAAGCTACTGAAACCAATAAGACATAGTTAAACTAACATACTCCTAATACTTATAAAATAGTAGTTTTTCATGTTCTTCTTTTTTTTTTTATTATTCATGTGTGGTCAGAGGGAGGACAAAGGGACAGAGGACAGCCATTTCTGGTCAGAGGGCGGCAAAAGGGACAGAGGACAGACATGTGTGGTCATAGGGTGGACAAAGGGACAGAGAACAGACATGTGTGGTCAGAGGGAGGACAAAGGGACAGAGGACAGACATGTGTGGTCAGAGGGAGGACAAAGGGACAGAGGACAGACATGTGTGGTCATAGGGTGGACAAAGGGAGAGAGGGCAGACATGTGTGGTCAGAGGGAGGACAAAGGGACAGAGGACAGACATGTGTGGTCAGAGGGAGGACAAAGGGACAGAGGACAGACATGTGTAGTCAGAGGGAGGACAAAAGGACAGAGGACAGACATGTGTGGTCAGAGGGAGGACAAAAGGACAGAGGACAGCCATGTGTGGTGAGAGGGAGGACAAAGGGACAGAGGACAGACATGTGTGGTCAGAGGGAGGACAAAGGGACAGAGGACAGACAGAGGACAGCCATGTGTGGTGAGAGGGAGGACAAACGGACAGAGGACAGACATGTGTGGTCAGAGGGAGGACAAAGGGACAGAGGACAGACATGTGTGGTCAGAGGGAGGACAAAGGGACAGAGGACAGACATGTGTGGTCAGAGGGAGGACAAAGGGACAGAGGACAGACAGAGGACAGCCATGTGTGGTGAGAGGGAGGACAAAGGGACAGAGGACAGACATGTTGTGTCAGAGGGAGGACAAAGGGACAGAGGACAGACATGTGTGTGGTCAGAGGGAGGACAAAGGGACAGAGGACAGACATGTGTGGTCAGAGGGAGGACAAAAGGACAGAGGACAGACATGTGTGGTCAGAGGGTGGACAAAGGGACAGAGGACAGACATGTGTGGTCAGAGGGAGGACAAAGGGACAGAGGACAGACATGTGTGGTCAGAGGGAGGACAAAAGGACAGAGGACAGCCATGTGTGGTCAGAGGGAGGACAAAGGGACAAAGGGACAGAGGACAGACATGTGTGGTCAGAGGGAGGACAAAGGGACAGAGGACAGACATGTGTGGTCAGAGAGGAGGACAAAAAGGACAGAGGACAGACATGTGTGGTCAGAGGGAGGACACAGGGACACAGCACAACCATGTGTGGTCAGAGGGAGGACAAAGGGACAGGGGGACAGGGGACAGACAGAGGCCATGTGTGGTCAGAGGGAGGACAAAGGGACAGAGGACAGACATGTGTGGTCAAAGGGAGGACAAAGGGACAGAGGACAGACATGTGTGGTCAGAGGGAGGACACAGGGACACAGCACAACCATGTGTGGTCAGAGGGAGGACAAAGGGACAGAGGACAGACATGTGTGGTCAGAGGGAGGACAAAGGGACAGAGGACAGACATGTGTAGTCAGAGGGAGGACAAAGGGACAGAGGACAGACATGTGTGGTCAGAGGGAGGACAAAGGGACAGAGGACAGCCATTTCTGGTCAGAGGGCTGCAAAAGGGACAGAGGACAGACATGTGTGGTCAGAGGGTGGACAAAGGGACAGAGGACAGACATGTGTGGTCAGAGGGAGGACACAGGGACACAGCACAACCATGTGTGGTCAGAGGGAGGATAAAGGGACAGAGGACAGACAGAGGACAGCCATGTGTGGTGAGAGGGAGGACAAAGGGACAGAGGACAGACATGTGTGGTCAGAGGGAGGACAAAGGGACAGAGGACAGACATGTGTGGTCAGAGGGAGGACAAAGGGACAGAGGACAGACATGTGTAGTCAGAGGGAGGACAAAGGGACAGAGGACAGACATGTGTGGTCAGAGGGAGGACAAAGGGACAGAGGACAGACATGTGTGGTCAGAGGGAGGGACAAAGGGACAGAGGACAGACATGTGTGGTCAGAGGGAGGACAAAGGGACAGAGGACAGCCGTGTGTGGTCAGAGGGAGGACAAAGGGACACAGGACAGATGATGGGAAGTATTTAACTGAACAGCGCCACCATCATCTTAAAACAGCATTCATCGTCTTTTTGGTCTATTTTTACATTTGACATTTTTGCACTCTAAATCAACCTGTGACTCTCTACATCAAGCTGCCAAACTCTCTCGTAGTAAAAACAGCTGCAGAGACAAAGCAACACACGAACTGCTGAGAACAATCTTGATTCTGACTGTGTGCAGTACGCTCACTGGCCAGTAGGGTGTACTAACAAACACTTCCAACTTGTTCACTTGTATTTTGCCAAGTAGGAGCTACTTGGCAAAATACAAGTGAACAACACTCTTATGATAGAATGTGGAACAATTTCATTACAAATTTGGAACACTAACTTCACATTTTATTCACCAAGCACAACTTTCATTGCTTGCCTTCACTGCATGGCTCTAATAGAAAGAAGGCATGTTCTTACTGCACTTCAGCGTCACTATAGTAGGAATAACTGCAGACGGATCTCTTACACTGTGCATTATGACCTCCATACAAAAGTATCATCAAATGTGCACCTCACATGTTTTTACCTATTAACCTACAGTTACAATGTCTGTGTCAGATACAATGACATTGGAAGTGATGTTTGTTGGATGGAAAAGTTGAAGGAAGAGACCAGCTCGTTGCGGTGGCGTGAACCCCGCGGTCGCAAGGGGTGGCGAGGGCCTTTATCACTGCTTGCAGTTTTAATTATTATTATATTATTATTTTTTCTCCCCCTGGGATCGCGATTTTCACCCCCTAAACGTCGACGGAAAGTCTCACATGGGGGTATCAAATCGATCGGCCTCGCGAAAAATTCGAGAAAATATGCATCACAAAAATGACCCAGACACGCAGGCTCGACAGCGCCACCTAGAAAATTGCAAATTTTCGAATGAAATTGGGAGCCGACTCGCATATTTCGCCGTAGCAAAGCCAAATTCGCAACAGTGATAGAGCTCATGGAGACGAGCAAAAAAGCCAATCATAGTGCTGCCCTAAGGCGGACAGGAAGTCGGTCATATTCGATCGAAGATTTCGCCACATTTCTCGCCGCCTGTTTTCAAAATGTAATCAGTCACAGGTTTTCGATCCAAATGAAGTCAGATTTCACATGTCACATCTGGACACATGGGGTTTCATGAAACATGCTTTTTTTTGGGACAATTTCATGTCGTTCGCCCCCGCACGCCGCCATCGAAAAACGCCTTCGTTTCCTGTAATTTCGTTGTCCTCTCACGACCAGGGGCATTGTCCTACAGATCTCACATTCACATGACATATGTGTAATTATGGCATGTATGGAATGGACTATAAAGTGTAATGAAAATGAAACTCTAGCGCCCCCTAGCATAGACGTGAAACGTCAACATTATTGGATTACAACCAAATTTGGGGAATAAATCTGGGATATGACGATGAACAAAAAATATATATTATGGGCATGGGTCATTTCACACAACTGGCCAGTAGGGGGCGCAAAGACTCCAACAAAAAACATTTAAAAATATATTACTCACACGGGCTTTGCCCGACACATCTCAAATTTAAGTCACTTATGTTTCATTGGCCCTGAATCAAAATGCGTTATAACGTCTAATCAAAATGAACACTTTAGCGCCCCCTACCATAGACGTGACACATCAATATTATCGGATTCATACCAAATTTAGGGAATAAATTTGGGGCCCGAAATGGAGCAAAAAATTATATTACGGGTATAGGCTATTTCTTACAATTGGCCAGCAGGGGCGCAAATACTCAAACAAAAAACATTTAAAAATCTATTACTCACACGGGGCTTTGCCCGACACATCTCAAATTTCAGTCAAATATGTTTAATTTGGCCCTGAATCAAATGCAATATAAAGTGTAATCAAAATGAACCCTCTAGCGCCCCCTACCATAGACGTGACACCATCAATTTTATCGGATTCATACAAAATTTGGGGAGTACATTGGACACCTCAGAAGAAGCAAAAAATTATATTACAAGCATGGGTTATTTTCTCACGGTTGGCCAGCAGGGGCGCAATGACTCCAGAATAAATCATTGAAAAATCTCTCACTTTCGCATACGTCTTTTTGAAACCTATCTACTCCTACGTTTTTTTATCCCAATGAACTGAAACTCCACATGCCACATCTATACAGATTGATTATCAATAATCATCCATTTTTTGGGGGATATTCATTATAGTTTTTGTGTAGCTCACTGTCAAAATAGGACTTGATTATTAGTTTAAAATTCCCACACCACTTTGACATATGTGTATATTAAAGCTATCTACTCTTAAATTAATACATCCAAATGACTTCAAACTCCACAGGCCACATCTACAGAGGTTGATTATCAATATCATCCATTTTTTTGGGGATATTCTTCACGGTTTTATGTGTAGCTCGCCGTGAAAATATGACGTCATTTTTTGGATTGAAAAACCACTCCACTTTCACATTTCGTTCATATAAAACCTTTCTAGTCTTAGGTTTTTTCAACCAAACTACCTGAAACTCCTCATGCCACATCTATAGAGGTAGTTTTCTCAATAATCATCCATGTTTTTTGGGATATTCATTATAGTTTTTGTGTAGCTCACTGTCAAAATAGGACTGAATTATTGGTTTTAAATTCCCACACACCACTTTCCTATATGTGTATATTAAAGCTATCTACTCTTAAATTATACATCTAAATGAATTCAACTCCTCATGCCACATCTATACAGGTTGATTATCAATAATCATCCATTTTTTGGGATATTCATTATAGTTTTTGTGTAGCTCACTGTCAAAATAGGACTGAAGTATTGGTTTGAAATTCCCACACCACTTTGGATATAATTGTATATGGAATCTATCTACTCTTACATTTTTAATCTAAATGA
>JAIEZT010000571.1:0-41823 GCA_019594935.1 Periophthalmus modestus
AGCCCTAGCGCTGTGCATCCCCGTCTACAAAAAGATTCAACAAATAATGCGGATACTCACACAAATCCACAAGAATTGTCATTTTTTCCTCATGTATGTTGAATCAGCGATGACTTTTAACACAAAGCTTTTTTTTGTGCATAACTGAAACGGCCCAGACTCACCCCAACTCTGCCTCCTGTCGGCCCCCCGGCTAATTTGAGTTTGAGACCCCTGCTCTAGAGTATAAGTCGCACCAGGCCCAAAAAAAAAAAAAAAAGCATAATAATGAAGAAAAAAACATATAAATTGCACTGGACTGGACACAAAAAGATGAAAAACCTCACATAAGATCGATCAGCCGGCTTCATGAAAAAGGGCTTCATGAGAATATCTGATGCCAATCGACTCACAGAAATCGCCACCTCGGAGGCACCGGGCAAATATTGGCGTAGGTTTGTGAACTTTGGAGCAGCGACAGACCTGGATGTGTTTGTTCGATGACTATGGGATTCAAAAAATCTACTGGTTTGACGTAAATGGTTGAAACTTTGCTGAAAAATCCTTTGTGTTGCCCTGATTAAAAAAGTCAATGAGATGTAACTGTGATTCTAGCTTTGCACTGAGAAGATCCCCCAGTTACAATAAGGACGAGTCAAATGCAGGGGACGGGTTTAAAGACAATACAATGTACCACGAGCAAATCTGACCATCTTGAGCTTTTCTCTGCAAAGTCTAAATTACTTACACCCTTCAAAATATTCTTAAATTAAGTTTTTTTTGTTTTTTTTTTTTATACCTCAGATCCAGTCCACCCACTTTCTCTTTCATTTCTTTCTTCAAAGCCTCTCTCTCAAGTGTGCTCCGAGTCAGAACGATGTGACGCTGGCGGGCTTGAGATCAGATGAAAAAAAGAGCCAGGAGAAAGGTACAAAGTTAGACAGAACCCAGGGGAAAGAGTGGATAATGACAGAGAGAGGGGACTCCTCGTATTTCATCTGACTGTGAGATTGAAACCCTGGGCACGGACTGGCAGGCTCGTATCAGGCTTGGGTTTTTCCTCGGCTGCTCCATAACTGTATATCTCACTCTAAATGACTGCAATAAAACTCCTCACTAAATCCACAGCCCCGTCCTGCCAAACTGGAGCTGACAGCTGATTATTCCTGCAACTACAAATGTATTAATCCCACACTGCATAATCAAACCAGTGGAGCTATCAGTCCACTGTGGTCTGGTGTTTAAATCTGCCCTGTTGCGTCGCTCTATAGTTATAATCTCTGACACCTGTGGATCTTTATGTTATACTTTTCAAGTTTTAAAAAAACCACAATATTCCTTTAAAACGACTGAATAAAATGTAAACCGACGCTGCACAATCCTACGAGTTAAGAAAATAAAAATTGCCGAACGAGGTAAGTACACAGCAGTGGGCGTGTAACGAGGGTGGATCGGCAATATGGCGTTTTGAAAATAAGCGATTAAAGATTATTTAAACATGAAATCACTCCAAATACAACTTCGGGAGGGTTGAATGAGAAGGAAGCACACTATAACATGGTTAAAAGCTCTGAAAAGACGATTTTTGCGGAGTAGGTCTGCTTGAAATAAGGGTTTGGGGCATAATTCAGCACAGCATTTATATCTGATGTGCGACAAAAACAGTTTCTTTTTTAGCTGCGCATGTGATTGAAAAGGTTTTATTCTGCATTTTTTCTCCTTTAATGTTAATTTTATGATGAATATTTGTGGATTACAGTGGTCCTTGGTTTATCGTGGGGGTTATTTTCTAAAAAATACCCGCAACAGGCGAAATCCGTGAAGTATCAGCTTTATTTTTTTACAATTATTTCTATGTTTCTTGGCTGTAAATTCCCTCACCACACACTTTATTACACTTTTCCTCACACAGGCATTACATTTTCTCACATTTCGCTCTTGTTTAAACTCTCTCAAAGTTCAAACCTTCGTCGGTGCCTTTGTCGGTGCAGAACGTTTCATCGACATTGTGGGTTTTGTCGGGGGAGAAAACTTGCAAACATACAGCACTTCAGAGTCACACTGAGATCCAACATTTATGTAAATTTTGTCTGACACATTCTGTACAGGAGACACGCAATGATACAGGACTCACCCAGGAGACTGATGGACAATGGTCTACAGTCCCTCAGCCAATCAGGACGCAGAACACAATGGGGACTACACAATCCCTCATCCCCCAATCACGACGCAGAACACAATGGTCTACAGTCCCTCAGCCAAGTCCTCAGGACACAGAACACAATGAACTTTTCATACTCTGTAAAAAAAAAACATGGAAAAAAAAAAAAAAACGACTAAAAAAAACAGCGAGACCGCAAAAGGTGAACCGCAATATAGTGAGGGACAACTGCATTTATGTTTCGATTTGTTGTATTGTGGTTTTAATGTCTTTTTCTTCTGTAAAGCTCTTTTGAATTACCTTGTGTACGAATTGTGCTGTACAAATAAACCTGGCCTTGCGCAGTTATTTTATAGTTCTCCCCTTCTGTCCCCATGTCCTTCCTTACTGTGACGATGTGCTAACCAATTATAATATCAACCAACAGTTTGAGATAAATGGAGACTCTGTACACAGTGTTCCTCAGTATGGCATTAAACTGAATATTACAGACAAGTTGATCTGATATCATGTTACTAGATGGATAATACAAGTCAGAAACAGTACTGCATTGAACCTTCCTGTGTGTATTCAAGTGCAGGAGATGCTACGGCTAAAAACAGTCCTTGAAAAGCAAACATTCTTTTTATGAGCGAGTCGCCCTTCCACAGATCTGGAACTTACTTCGTGGCATCACCTGCCTTGTCGCCATGGAGATAGATACATTAAGGCACTGGCTTTAAACACGTGAAACACCAAACTAGCTCCTTTTAAACAGTTTTGCACCAGTTTGCTTCCAAGTTATTCCTCAACTTTCACAGACCAGAGCGTAGTTTAGCTGGCATGATATCGCTAACTAGCATGCTAACCCACACTTCCTTATTATCACACAATAAACCGCTTTATAATTAGACGCAGGCAGCACACAGCGGACTTATTTTGAACTCAAAAGCTGCTTTTATCATATATCTGTGCTGGGGCAAGACACATTCTTGCTCAAATAAATAGGAAAAAATCTGGTTCAGGGCCTTTTAATGCCACACTGCGGAACATCCCAGGAGCCATAGCAATAAACGTTTAATCTGATCAGCTTTAATTGGGTCTGCAAACTCATTAATCTCGTGTCTGGAAGTCCTTTAGATAAAAATCACCGTCATTTAGACATGTTTCAGGACTGACAAAGTGAAAAACTCAGATTGTTTCCTCTTTGTTTTAGATCTGATTAACAAACCAGATGAACGAGACGGAAAAGTAACGCCGAAGCCTCACATCTTCACAAACCTGCACATTAACACCAGCGCAGTGATTATGATGATGAGGTCAGACCCGCTGTACGACCCTCTGACCTCCGCTGTGGCCGCTCAGCTCCCCGGAGTCTTCATTAGACTTCGCCGCAGCGTCACATTTATGAACAAAAGCCGCTGTGATTCACTTCGCACACGGCTCTGCGTCAGCCGCCGTCCCTCGTTTGGTTCACTTATGCAAACGAGGCTCTGACATGATTTACAGTAGTCGGGCTTCGCCGTAAACAACATTTTGTAGCAGCGACGGAATAAATGGTCTTGTGTTTTTGTTTGCGTGATAAGAATGATTGTGTCCTGAGCAGGTCTCCCTTAAGTCCTCCTGAAGGACGAGTAAATGTAGTCGCAGTTGATGGAAGTTTTACAGTCACTGCTTTTTCACTCATGCATCATCCAGGGAAATGTAAATCCATCCGTGGCTCAGCTGGTAGAACGTTTGCCCACTGATCCAGAAGCTTGACAGTTCAAACCCTGCTCTCGACATAAACATTATTGGTTGATATCTGTGTAAACCCTCAGTCGTTCAGGTTCTGATCCATAGCAAAGACGAAGTTCAAATCTGTCAACTGCAGCGAAACTCCTACAACGATTTGTCCAGTTGACAGATTTGAACTTCGTCTTTTGCTTTTATTGGTTGACTGACCACCAGGTTGATGGTGCATTTCCAGCTCCTACAGATGAAGCTGTTGTTGTGTCCTTGGGCAAGACACTTATCCCTCCTCGGTCCCCCCCCAGTGTCTGTGTGAAAGTGTGAGCAGTTCCTTAATGTAAAGCGCTTTTAAGGTATAAAATGTGATCTTACATTCAAGGATATTATTATTTTTAAGTTCAAAAATTGTTGAAAACTGAACAAAATCTCTAATGTTATTGTTCTAAGCTTACTTTTTTTTTGTTTTTTTTTTGTGTTTCTTTTTTCCCCTACATTCCTAATTAATTCAATGATGGATGTTTCTGATTAGATATTGGATGAAGTGCCTTGCCCAAGAACGCAAACAACAATGGGAGCATCTGTGAGAGCTGGATTTGCACCGACAACCTGTGGGTCGGTGGATTTCAACCTCTTAACCAATGATGGTAAAGGTCAGTCCTCGTATTTAGTCCTCGTTTAGTCCTGGTTTAGTCCTGGTTTAGTCCTGGTTTAGTCCTGGTTTAGTTGTGGTAAAGGTCAGTCTTCGTATTTAGTCTCGTTTAGTCCTGGTTTAGTGCTGGTAAAGGCCAGTCCCTCGTATTTAGTCCTCATTTAGTCCTGGTTTAGTCCCCATTTAGTCCTGGTTTAGTTCGGATAAAGCCAGTCCTCGTATTTAGTCCTCATTTAGTCCTGGTTTAGTTCTGGTAAAGGCCAGTCCTCGTATTTAGTCTGGTTTAGTTCTGGTTAAAGGTCAGTCCTTGTATTTAGTCCTGGTTTAGTCCTGGTTTAGTTCTGGTAAACACCCAGTCCTCATATTTAGTCCTTGTTTAGTCCTGGTTTAGTTCTGGTAAAGGCCAGTCCTTGTATTTAGTCCTCGTTTAGTCCTGGTTTAGTACCGGTAAAGGCCAGTCCTCGTATTTAGTCCTCATTGAGTCCTGGTTTAGTTCTGGTAAAGGTCAGTCCTCGTATTTAGTCCTGGGTTTAGTCCTGGTTTAGTTCTGGACCAGGCCTTGTTTCAAACCTGCTCACTTGTTACTAAACATAACCAGCGATAAAAAGTGTAAATGTGCCGATCCTTAATTTAATCATTTATCTGTAAGTGAGTTAATTTTTTGTGTTGATATTTGACAAAATATAATTCGTATAGAAGAGACTGAACATGGTGCCGTGAGCTTGACGACAAAATGTCTGTGTTTTCTGGGCTGTTGCTAATGTTATCCTTAATTAGCCCTGTGCCTCAAACAGCTAATTCTAAAACACAATCTGCAGTGTCACATAATAGATGGAGGTTACTGCATTGTATAATTATTCTCTCATCTCCTTTACTTCAGGACAATCGACGACTAAGAAGCCATTTCCCATCTGCCTCTGCTCCTCCATCTGCCTCAGTCACAGTGAGTCCTGGACCAATCCTTCTCTGTTTAGTGTCAAACCCAAACGCCCAGGCCAAAAGACCCTCCCCAGAGCAGTGAACTGACCCGTATACAGTTCATCACACACTTTTGTCCATTTTTAATGCTTTAGGCTGTGTCCGAATGTCCCCCCCCCAGCCCCTAACCCCTCGTTCACTACACAGAGCCTCATTCACAGAGCGATTTGGACACACAGCTCACTGCATTCAGGGCAAAATCTGAAGGCTAAACTCTGATAAAACTGGATTTCTGTCATAAATAATGATCAGATTGGACTGGTAATAATCACACAAGTTTATGTCAAGCTGGATCTCACGTAAACTGACTGGTTTGTTCAATTTGTTTTTTATCTGAAACGTTCAAATCATCAGCTCAAGCTAACGTAACAGCTAACGCTAGCAACTTTACACCATAACAAGTGTTTTATTCATAATCAGGATCAACAGTGAGATAAACCAGAGCTTCTATCTGCTTCATTCAGTCGTGTTGTGTGTCCAGTTAAAGACCTGTCGCTATTAGCTGTTGTTTTTTTTTCCGACTCTCGCAATGCATTGTGATCCCTATACTGACCGCTCTAGAGACCACTGTTCAGGTTAACGTCCTGTATACCGTTTTTGAGTCCCGTGACCCACCGTGGACTGGTGTAGTGGGCAGACGTGTCCCTTTGTAGCTTCCTTGGGGAGTTTTGGGTCCCTCAAAAATAATAAAAGCACGGGGTTAGAGTCCCCAACTGGTAATTATTGTTACAGGGGTAGAATCCCCGGTGAGGGTTAAGGTCCCTCATGAAGCTGTGTTCAGGTTAAAAGTGTGATAGTAAAACAGGTTAAAGTCCTGTATACAGGTTTGAGTCCTGTGACCCACTGTGGACTGATGTAGTAGGCAGACGTGTCCCTGCGTAGTGGGGTGCGTACAGTGCTTCCCTGGGGAGATTTGGGTCCCTCAAAAATAATAAAAGATGGGGTTAGAGTCCCAAACTAGTAATTAAAGGGCGTAAAATTCTTACGGGGTTAGAGTCCCCTGTGAGGGGTTAAAGTCCCTCATGAAGCCGTGTTCAGGTTAAAGTCCTGATAGTAAAACAGGTTAAAGTCCTGTATACAGGTTTGAATTGTATTGTTTTGATTTGTGTGATTTCAATGTCTTTCTGATCTGTAAAGCACTTTGAATTACCTTGTGTACTTTTTGAGTGCACTGTTTTCTCACCAACTGGACATTCGGACACCACTGCCCCCTGTAGGGAACAGTGTGGACAGCCTTGTACCTTTAAGAGACATCCCTAAACGAAACCACAATAATCTACAGTAATTACATCTATAAACTCTTTATTTAAAAGTCCGGTAAAGGGCAGTGGTGGTTTGTCAGCGTCTTCATATTCGTCCATGTTGTTGCATTGTTGAGAGCTACACTATAGTCTCTGTATGTATTGTATTGTATGTATGTACTGTATTTGTGTACCATTCGTCAGTACAAATACACAGTTTGCTTTGCCTCCATAGACGTAATTATCCTAAGCTCTTGTCCTGTTGTCATGGCCACCGTACTTCTCTTTAGATGAGACAGTCTCTTTCTACAACAGCCCAGCTCAACGATCACGTCTCAAAAAACGTCTCTTTTTTTCTTTCGCACACAGGAAAATTGTGTGTTTGTTTTCTTGTTGGTTGGTCCTTGTTTCGAACTGATGCAGCAGCGATGTTGGTGTCCTGTTTTAGACCTGCTGTAGCCGTGTTTAGACCTGGAAAAGTCGGTTCTGGGACTATATTTCCCATTAATTTTTCTCATAGACAAAAAAAAAAAGTATGTTAAAAAGTTCGAAAGCTTGCTCTGGGACGATCAGTTTTGTCGTAACTAATGGCGACAAGACCTGCAGTTTTATTTCAAATCTGTCTCTGAAACATTATAAACTGCAGTGTTATTAAAACATTTATCCAAGTTTTGTGTTTTAAATGTGTTTTTATAACTTAAAACAACCACGTTATGGATATTATTTAGCTCGTAGTTGGTTATGCCTTTGAACTCTATGTGAAAAACCTTTCTAAGTTTTGTATGTTAAAATACAAAAGCAGGAACATTTTGATTTTAATCTGAATAATAACCTTTGTAACATGCTTTTTCAGTAAAAATATGGTTCTCAAAAGACCCAAATATTGTCTTTAGTTGTTTCTTTGAGAGCGACCGTTGTATTTCATTACCACATATGTAGCCGCTGATAGATGGACCTGACCTGACGCTCTCATCTTGGTTTGAAATGTTTACCAGTTTAGGTCTGTGGAGGTTTGGAGGGTGGGGGTGTTTTACATGTATGCCTATGATCGAGTATTCAGCCGTTACCATGGTGACTGTCGGTTTCTGTTCTGCTGCATGAAAAACAGGCGCAGAGGGGATCGTTCTGTAGATTTGTTACAGTAAAACAGTCGGGTTAAAGGAAGCGTCCAGCAAAATTCAAAGCAGAGTCAGTGAGTAGTGATGTCTGAATCTAGTGCAGAGTCTAAGCGTCTAGTGCAGATTCTAGTGTAGAGTCTAGTTTTAGAGTCTAGTGCAGAGTGTAGTTTAGAGTCTAGTGCAGAGTCTAGTGCAGAGTCTAGAGCAGAGTCTAGTGTAGAGTCTAGTGCAGAGTCTAGTGCAGAGTGTAGTTTAGAGTCTAGTGCAGAGTCTAGTGTAGAGTCTAGTGTAGAGTCTAGTGCAGAGTCTAATGCAGAGTCTAGTGTAGAGTCTAGTGCAGAGTCTAGTGTAGAGTCTAGTGTAGCAGTCTAGTGCAGAGTAGAGTCTAGTGCAGAGTCTAGTGCAGAGTCTAGTGCAGAGTCTAGTGCAGAGTCTAGAGCAGAGTCTAGTTGCAGAGAGTCTAGTTTAGAGTCTAGTGCAGAGTCTAGTTTAGAGTGTAGTTTAGAGTCTAGTGCAGAGTCTAGTTTAGTCTAGTGTAGTTTAGAGTCTAGAGTCTAGTGCAGAGTCTAGTGTAGAGTCTAGTCTAGTGCAGAGTCTAGAGTCTAGTTTAGAGTCTAGTGAGAGTCTAGTGCAGAGTCTAGTGCAGAGTCTAGTTTAGAGTCTAGTGCAGAGTCTAGTGTAGAGTCTAGTGCAGAGTGTCTAGAGTCTGTAGAGTCTAGTGTAGAGTCTAGTGCAGAGTCTAGTTTAGAGTCTAGTGCAGAGTCTAGTGCAGAGTCTCTAGAGTCTAGTTTAGAGTCTAGTGCAGAGTGTAGTGCAGAGTCTAGTGCAGAGTCTAGTGCAGAGTCTAGTTTAGAGTCTAGTGCAGAGTCTAGTTTAGAGTCTAGTGCAGAGTCTAGTGCAGAGTCTAGTGCAGAGTCTAGAGTCTAGTGCAGAGTCTAGTTAGAGTCTAGTGGCAGAGTCTAGTGTAGAGTCTAGTGCAGAGTCTAGTTAGAGTCTAGTGCAGAGTCTAGTCTAGTGCAGAGTCTAGTGCAGAGTGTAGTTTAGAGTCTAGTGCAGAGTCTAGTGTAGAGTGCAGAGTCTGTAGCGTCTAGTCTAGAGTAGTGCAGAGTCTAGTTAGAGTCTAGTGTAGAGTCTAGTGCAGAGTCTAGTGTAGAGTCTAGTGCAGAGTCTAGTGCAGAGTCTAGTCTAGTGCAGAGTCTAGTGCAGAGTCTAGTTTAGAGTCTAGAGCAGAGTCTAGTTTAGAGTCTAGTGCAGAGTCAGTAGTTTAGTGTGCAGAGTCTAGTGTCAGAGTCTAGTTTAGAGTCTAGTGCAGAGTCAGAGTCTAGTTTAGAGTCTAGTGCAGAGTCTAGTGCAGAGTCTAGTTTAGAGTCTAGTCTGCAGAGTCTAGTAGAGTCTAGAGTCTAGTGCAGAGTCTAGTGTAGAGTCTAGTGCAGAGTCTAGTTTAGAGTCTAGTGCAGAGTGTAGTTTAGTCTAGTGCTAGAGTCTAGCAGAGTCTAGTGCAGAGTCTAGTGCAGTGAGAGTCTAGTTTAGAGTCTAGTGCAGAGTCTAGTAGCAGAGTCTAGTGCAGAGTCTAGTGCAGAGTCTAGTTTAGAGAGTCCTAGTGCAGAGACTAGTGCAGAGTCTAGTGCAGAGTCTAGTTTAGAGTCTAGTTCAGAGTCTAGTAGAGTCTAGTGCAGAGTCTGGTGCAGAATCTGGTTGATTCTAGTGCAGAGTCTAGTAGGATCTTGTGCAGAGTCTTGTACAGTCTGACAGGATTGAGCTTGTACCAGGGTTTTTATACGAGTGGGAGTTAATCATTCTATAGAGCAAAGTCGAACAAGGTGAGTGTTTTATAATCCTCCCAGAGTGTGGGGGGGTTACTGGGGTTTCTGAGATGTGGCTTTAACCAAAACACAGCTGTTATCTTCCCTTAGTGTGATATATGGGCCACTGCTGCATGATGGGAAACAGAACATTTTGCACCTTTGTAAGAAAATAAGTGATGTACAGTATAACATTTGTATATTGTTCACATGACACAAAAAACACACAAAACTCCCCAAAAACAACACATTTTCATACGAGTGTTCATGGTCCTGTTTAGGATTTCAAAAAGGTGAGAGCGTCTAACTGAAAAAACTGTTGGCTAACGCTAGCTAGCATGTGTAATGTTATTCAAGAGGGACTTGTTCAACAGCACAAATGAGCTCACCTGTCGTACTTCCAGCTGAGTCAGTTCTTTTCTGTCAGACTGTGCTAAAACAAAGCTCAGATTAAAGTGTAACTTGAGTAACAGAGCCTCAGACAGAACAGTGCCACCGGTTAGCATTACACACCCAGAGATTGTTAATGACATCCGCTGCAAAGTATCAGCAGTGAGCGAGAGCGAGGCTGTGCTCAGCGTCTGGCAGCAGGTGACACCTGGAGAAGGACCAGGGAAAACAAAGCAGGATGAGGATGGAACGAGGCGGAATGCCAGAAAACTCAAATTAGCTCAACAAACAGTAAAGGACTACAGAAACAGATCGGGGAAATATATTTCACCTTGTATCTTAAGTCACTTTCTCTCAGCCTCTCTAAATACTGCATATACTGTATTACACTGTTGACTATATGGTATAATAATAAAACTAAAAGATAAAATGATAATAATTAAAAAAAATAAAATAAAATACATAATAATCCCGTCCAGGTTTGAATTTCTTCCATACAGTAATAGCAAATTTCCTCCGTCAGAAGACATCAGCAGAAATTGCATTATACATATTCATTACTCATTACTACATTAAATATAAAAAAAGACCTGAGTGTACACAAATCATGTATCTTTTATGAAAATACATCTTGACAGAAACATCCACATAATGCAAAAAAAACAAAACCGTAATATATTCAAATCTCGATTTTGGCTAGTAAGTCGGACCAGCAAAAAATGTTTTTGAAAATGTGAATTACTATCTGTCCTCATGAAACATTTTACACTAATACGGTGTCTTCAGGTGGACTTTATAAGAATGTTTTTTAGATTTAAGACTAAACACACAAATCAGCCAAACAGCCTCAGGTTATGACGTCCATTTTGTGCATTATTATAACCACCTTCCCGCGGCTGCAGCTTTTCTACCTACCTCCTTCACATGTGCTCGGTGCTTACTACTTACGTGTGGCGTTCTTCACATCCCACAGTGTTGCTCCACACTTTCGGCCCTTAATGTTGCCAGGGAAACTATTGTGTGATTTTATTGCCACTAATTTGTGCGACGTTTATCATTTTCGCATGGCAATGAGGAGCGGGGAATCAGGCGCCTGGCGATGGGAGAGCGGCTCCAGCCCAATCAGAGGCGAGTGCAGCTGACTGGTTAGTATGGAGATTGGGAGAAGGCTCCACTTTGTGCATTGGCTTCCAACCATGTCAAATATTAATACGACTGAGGGCTGCACATGGCTTCCTGGATTACCCCGGCTTATATAAAATGGTGAAATACTTGATGTACAGAACAGCACTCTTCTTGGCCTCGCATATATTTTGTTTTTGTTTTGTGAGATTTTTATTTTTGTCAGGTTCGCTGTAGAAGGAAATAAGTAATGCCAAACTCAGGCAGTGAATTTAAGAAAGCCAAAAAAATCAAGGGGAATTGAGCCATATGTTATGTCCCAACATCTAACAAACAATATACCTCAAACCAGGGGAGTAAACAGGAGGGGGGCAAAGGGGGCCGTTGTCCCGGGGCCCAGAATTGGTCCCCCTTTCTTTTGATTTATATTAGAGGGGGCCTGTCACAGTAATCACTATATCGACTTATTGTTCAATATTTGAAAGCTAGAACAGTATATTTTGGACCTCAGTATTTATGGTGAGCACTTTTTCCTTACAAAAGTGGGATATTTGTGGTGTTTTTTGTTGTTATTACGATAAGATTTGAGCTCTGGAGGACTAAATAAGTCCCTTTTATGACTAATTATTGGTACATTCTACTGTTTATTTGTTGCAGCTCATGTCTTTTAATGAAACAGCATATTTAAAAATGCTTTACTGAGATTATCTTGCTTTCTTTCAGCCTTAATTAATGGCATAAATTTGTTTCAGTATTATCGTTTATCGCAGACATGTCAGACTCAGGCCCACGGGTCAAATTTTGCCCTTGCCCACGAGATCATATCAAATGTGTATTAGAGCTGTCCCACTGGCCGCGCACCACCAGTATAGTGCATGTACCTCTAATACTACAAATCCCAGAATGCTTTGCAATGCTTTGCTTTGTTGGCGCCGGCCCCACCAGGTTTTTTGACACTCGTTAGCATCTGCTGCCTGTCGCCTCACTCAAATTTAACCCCCCCTTCTGAAAAACATGCAGCTGTTGAAATTTTTAAAGACATTTTTCGAAACTTAGTCAAGCCATCTGTGAATTTGAGTTTGACACCCCTGGTTTATTGCGATATTTCTCTGTAGCGATATATCGTGCTTCAAAATTTGTTATCGTGGCAGGTCTAGAGGGGCCCGTATGAGGCTTCTTGCCCCGGGCCCCCTAATTTTCCGCATACCACCTGGATTCTAGCCTATACTAAATTAGTTCATCCAAAATAAAAATAAAAATCCACTTTTTCCAGGGTTAAACGCCAAAAATACTTCCATAAATTGCAAGGAAAAAAAACAGACAAACAAGCAAAACATATTTCTACTTAATCGTGGCAGATGTAAGACCTTCCTTTTGACTTCTTGCCAAGAAGAAGTGGGGGCCCTGGAACAGTTTACGACCCACTTGTTTCACTGTTGAATTTTCATCCATTTCAGTTCAATTCTAGTTTATTTATACAGCACATTTAAAACGAGCCAAAGAAAGAAAATATCCACAAAAACAACCATTTCTATACAGTCCTGTGCAGTGATGGTGAAAATTGAACTGAAAAGTATTGTAAAAGATCACTGCATAACTCAAGTACTTCTTTTGTACAGCTCAAATTCACAGTATCAGCCGTGTTGTGTTGTGTTTAGTTTGGTTTATTCTTTAATTATCATCATGTTTGACTTAATTCATCTTACAAAAGAAAAGATTACTGCTGCTTTCCGTCTGCCGTCCCGGGGCAGATGGAAATAAATTAACATAGCTAACCTGTTAGCCGCTGCGTTTCAAGTAAGAAGTGAGCATGGGCGCGCATCCGGCTCCATCGACTCTGGCTCCAATTCACTTTCTACTGTAAAAACGTCGCCCCTCTTTCCATAACTGCTGCTGTCAGACTCGTCGTTTTGGTCTTAAATCTTCGTATTAACCCTCTACATGATCCTGGGGTTTTTATTTCACTATTGTGTCTGTAAATCAACATATGAACATTAATAAGAGACAAATCAGGCGCCTTCTTTCCCCGAGGTCGCTCCTGCTAGTGTTAGCAACAGGTTTGATTGACAGTGTTGTTAAGCGCCCTCGTTTATCTCGGGGGTTATGCTCTAAAAATAACCCGGAATAGGCGAAATCGGCGAATTATCAGCTTTATTTTTTACATTTATTCTATATGTTTCTTGGCTGTAAAACCCCTCACCGCACACTTTATACACTTTTCTCACACAGACATTAACATTTTCTCACATTTCTCTCTTGTTTAAACACTCTCAAAGTTCAAACCTTCGTCGGTGCCTTTGTCGGTGCAGAACGTTTCATCGACATTGTGGGTTTTGTCGGGGAGAAAACTTGCAAACATACAGCACTTCAGAGTCACACTGCGATCCAACATTTATGTACATTTGTCTGACACATTCTGTACTGTACAGGAGACACGGAGGAGACTGATGGACAATGGTCTACAGTCCCTCAGCCAATCAGGACACAGAACACAATGGTCTACAGTCCCTCAGCCAATCAGGACGCAGAACACAATGCACGTTCATATAGCGTAAAAAAGCATGCAAAAGTGCACTAAAAAATCCACGAAACAGCAAGACCACGAGAGGTGAACTGTGATATAGTGACGGACAACTGTATGGAACTCATCTACAGTCTCTCCGCTGTAACTGCTAGCCTCGATTAGCTTAATTTGGAGCCAAACGCTGTGGGTGACGCACTCACTCAGTCCACGTCTTTATATCCGGGAAACAAACAGCAATTTGAGCCAACATTCACATCAAAAATAGCCCACACTGTCTCGTGTTTGATGATGAACACAAAAACTTCACTTACATCCCTCCAAATGACCTGTAAATGAGTCCGAGACGAGCTAATCAATGAGTAATTAAAAATAAAAAGATCTTAACAGGGCGAGCGATGCTATCTTCTCTGAGTCAGTGTGAACTCAGCACTTAAGTTCATGATGCAACGTCCCGCAACCCACACAGACTGCTAAAATATGCAGAACACCCCATTACAGTGTGTATCCATTGTAAATTTAATACATTTCAGAATAATTTGACTGTGGGGTAGCTTTGAGTTTGGTGGAGAAGCATTGACTCACTCCTGATGTAGCAGAATGGGGGTCCCTTGGGTGCTCCGCGATGCTCATATCAGCAGAACGGGAGTTTTATCGACAAAGCACAAACTGGGATTCAGACGTGTGCTGGAACGAGATTTCAAGAGATCTGTTTACAACATGGGGGAAACGGGGACATGAAGAGGAAGGTCTGGCTGCATCAAATGCGGCTTTCAGCTCGTTTGTGATCTGCAAAAACATGTACACAAGTCATGTTTATTCCGATTTTGGACTATATTTAGTGAAAAGACATGAAAAAAAGATGAAAAGCTGCACAAAGAGGAATAGGATCGATCGGCTCAGCATAAAAATTGGCTAAAATGGGCTTTCTGAGAATGTCTAATACCCACCGAGAAAGTAAAACATGCAAATATTGGTGTAGGTTTGTGAAATTTGGAGCGACAGACCTGGATGTGTTTGTTCGATGACTATGAGATTCAAAAAATCTACTTTGACATAAATGGTTGAAACTTTGCTGAAAAATCCTTTGTGTTGCCCTGATTAAAAAAGTCAATGAGACGCATGACCGATTTCCAACCGTTTTGCTTCTAGGATCCTCCACATCATCCCTTTAAAACAGAGAAAAGACTTTACATAAAACTCAATCACATCAATGGTGTTTCATGTGGAGTTGCTGGTTCAATGCCACAGAAACTCCCTTTGTAAACTGCATTTTCCGGAGTTGCTCTGGAGTATAAGTCGCACCAGCCAAAAAATGCAAAATAATGAAGAAAAAAAACATATATAAATCGCATTTTCGGGTGAAATTTATTTAACAAAATCCGAGACCAAGAACAGACATTTTATCTTTAAAGTCAAGTTATAATAATAAGAATAAAATGTGGAAGAACAGGCTGAATATCAGTACAACACGCTAACATAACACATATTTATTCAGCTCCATGAAGCACAGACAGAACTGAACACGTGTCTGGTTTGTTAATGTGAGATATTAACAGTTAATCACAAACTAAAGCAGAAAAAAACAACTCTGGATCTCACTCCAAATCACTAAATCCACTGAATTCTTCATCCTCGGTGTCGAACATGAGCAACTCCACCAACCCCAGAGGTTCAGTCTTTCTCAGATGTTTTTTAAATTACCGTAATGTTGAAATTTTAAATGTTCAGTGGTTCAGGAGAAGTAGATACTAGTAGAAGTCTAGAGCGCCCCCGTGTGGTCGTCACTGTGACAATAATGAAGATATTTGAATAATTTCACATATAAGTCACATCTGAGTATAAGTCGCCCCCCGGACAAACTATGAAAAAAGTGACACTTATAATCCAGAAAATATCGGGCCTGTGTAACTCTGTAGAAGGTTCACTGTACTTTGAGTGGATGTTTTATCTGATAATTTTACTTTTACTGGAGTATCTTTTTGCTCCGGTGTCTGTACTTTGACTTAAGTGACAAAATTGAGCACAATACTTCCGAAACTATGAAAAAAGTGCCACTTATAGTCCGGAAAATACCGTAATTCTGTCTATTCTGACTGTTTAGATCATATTAACTATATGTTTTCATTGAGAAACTTTGATTTTTATAAAGCTGGTCATAGAGAAGATAATAAGTATAATAAAAAAACAGGATTTCAGCGTCGTTTCCTTAATTGTGAGTCATTTTCCAAAGTAATGACCGTGAGCATCGTCTGCAGTGTCCTTGTTGTTTGGCTAACTGCTAACGGGTTTTCTACTGTTTACTTGATTTTCTTGTTTGAGATATCAGGTACAAACTAAATCTTTATTGTATTAAAGTTGTAGCCTTTATATTTGTTATTAAAGTGCACGTATTACTCCATTTTCTGCTCTATACTGTGTTCTAATGTTGTTTCCTCGTCACACACAGACCTGGAGTTGTGTTTTTTTGTTTAACACACAAACAAACCTGCAGATTTAGGCTGAGTTCTTCTTTCAGACAGAAAACACGCTGTTCCACCTTGTGATGTCATCATGTGGTGATACAGGAAGTGCTCCACTGTGTTTTTAAACTCCACACACCTTCATTATAGAATCATTTGGATCATTTCAGACCTGGAATTGCCAATCTCTACTGAACTAAAGGTAAAAGAAGCCGTTAACCACCACTGTTAACTTGGAAAACTACCACTTCATGACATCACAAGGTGGAACGGAGCATTTTGAGGTTTGGAGATATAAACTCATAATAAAGTGTTACTCAAATATGTGAATGAAACAACTCCAAGTATGTTTTTGAGGCATTATAACACAGCCTAAAGCTCACTAGAGTCAGTTTTGTGTAATATAAAACCTTTACGCAGTAGCATTTCTATCACATTTTGAGTTTTTACAGGAGATTATTCTTTACATAAATTCACCTTTGCCTCTAAAAAAAAAAGCCCCAAAAGTTGTGATATCATCTGCATAACCTCCATTGTTGCCTTCACCCCGTGGCCTTGAACACGCCGTACACGCAGGATTCTCGAGCGAAACAGTTGCTTTTGACGGCGGCGCGTCAGACGGGAGACAAACGATGGCGTCTGATTGCGGTTCTGAAGAGCTGCATTGTGTGGCGGGAGGCTCAGAGCACATCTATTCTCACTATTACTCTACTGTTGTCTCTCACGCAGCCTCACACTCTGCTATTGTCACGGAGCACGCCATCATTTCAAAGATGATTTCAAAAGAGATTAAAAGGCAGGATCAGAGACGTCTCCGCACACCCCCGGCGCTGTAGGAATGCAAAACAGTCTTTTTCATGTGAGTGATTCTTGTCTTTTCATAACGTTTAAGTCAATCAGCTCGTGGGGGTTCTTAATTTTGAAGTTTTGTGATCACTTACTATGTTATAACACCGTTACCTCCTCAAAAACAGACCTGGAATTGTGTTTTGTTTCATTCACACATGTTTCAGTCGACATCTCCAAAGCTCAAAACGCTCTGTCCCACCTTGTGATGTCATGAAGTGGAAGTTTTCAAGTTAACAGCTACTCTTTACATTTAGTTCAGTAGAAATTGGTAATTCCAGTCGCAGAAACCATCCAAATGATTCTAGAAATGAAGGTGTGTGGAGTTTAAAAACAGTGGAGCACTTCCTGTATTACCACATGATGACGTCACAAGGTGGAACGGAGTGTTTTCAGTCTGAGAGAAGAACTTAAAAGTCTAAATCTGCAGGTTTGTGTGTTAAACATGTGTGAATGAAACAAAACACAACTCCAGGTCTGTTTTTGATGAGAAAACAATTTTTTTAAAATTTTATTTACTTATTTATTTGTGTTTATTTATTTATTACTATTATTTTTAAGATATATTTATTTTATATTTTAATTTATTTATTATTATGTATTCATTTACTTTTTATTCATTTATTTAAATTTATGCACTGATTTAGTTTTGTTTATTTATTACTATTATTTTTATTTATATATTATTTTATATATTTATTTTATATATTATTTTTTATTTATATTTATTTATTATTATTATTCATTGATTTCCTTTTTATTTGTTTATTTTACATTTTATTTACATTATTATTTCATAGCTTTTGTAGTAAATTTAATGCTTTTTTTCCTCTTCTTTTTTTCATTTTTATTTTGGGTTTATAAAGTTTAGGGCTGGACGTGTCATCTCCTTTAACTTGGAGCTGGAGGTCGACAGTTTCCTCTGTCAGTAAAAACTTGTGGTTTAGAGCCACTTCACCAGTGCTGGGACTTTCAGCTCTTTTACGGGAATCGAATATTCAAATCTTTTGGATCTGTTCATGTCAAAGAGCCGTTCAGAAGTCTGCCTCGTTTTATATTTATTTATAGTTTTATTATTATTCTTTATATGACAGAGGAAGGCGAGGCTCAGACGTGTTTAAAATGGTTCAAACTGAGAGTTGGAGGGTGTGAAATTATGCATAGTCTAAAAAAAAAAAATCACTACAATAAATATAATAATACATTTTTATTTTTTTTTAACTTTACAGATTTAACAATGCCGCATATGTTTTTTATGCTTAAATCTCACGTGTGTCGCTTGCTCTGCGTCTGTGATGATACTTAAGTGTTAATCTACATAAAAATGCAAACAAATTCGAAAGAAAAAGATTTGTTTTGGGTTTTTTTCACTCAGCTCTTAAGTAAATTAGTCGCACAATGATTTCTTCATACATGCAGGGCCGGTGTTAGCTTTCAGGGGGACCTAAGCTGAATTTGTCTCTGGGGCCCCCTCCTGGCGCAGATATTGGTGATTCACATTTGACACATTCTGACTCTGCTCTCGTCACTTTGACCAATTGTATTTGTGTTTATTTAACCAACATCAGACTGAAAACATCCAGAATGTCACAACTAACACAAATATATAAGGGGGGGGGTCAAGATTTTTTACATTCTAGACAGTTTTTCTTCGTTTCTGGTGGATTTGAATGTGTTCCAGTTGCGAAAGTGGGCTTAAATTTACATTATAAAGGTCCTTGAAGTGGTGTAAACTCATAGCTGCCCTCACCTCTGCCCGACTCAAAAACACATGTAGCAGCAGCAGATATTTTACTACTTTAAATTATCTAGATGTAAAATAAATCGTTTGACAGGGATATTTAGGCTGCTATAAACACACAAGCCCTGTGTCCTATAAAACTGGATATATTATATTATTTTCAATATAAAAGTATGGGCTCTTGGGGGCCCCCTGCTGACCTCGGGGCCCTAAGCAGCTGCTCAGTCTGCTTATAGACTGGGCCGGCCCTGGATAGGTGTAAAAAATACAAGCGAAGTGTTTTGCTCGTGGACACAAGGCAACAGTGCAACAGTGAGGCGACTGCTGGTGGATGGTCAAAGGCTTAACTTACTGCACCACAAATTTACAAGAAAACTAATCATTTTATTGAGATTATAACGATTTAAAAGCAGAATAAAGGAGTTAAAGCTGCGGATTTGGCGTTTCTTGGTATTTTACAGGTAAAAAGGCAGATTAAACACACGAGTCACAAGTTTAATCTCTTTTTTATAAACACACAGCTTCTTCCTTGTGCTTTTTTCTGCATAAAGAGTAGTTTTTGCATGAGCTCCCCCTGCAGGTGTGGTGTCGTGGTGCAGTTTGGCTCAAAATCAGTTGAATAAATCGCAGCCGACCTCGAATGAAATCCAAGATGTCAGAATGTCCCAATCTCGAAATAAAAACATGATTTTAACCGAAGATGACAGACCACGAGATTATAAAAAGTTTGACCCCTGTGTTTTGATTGTTTTCTGCAGCCGCCATTTCAGCTCAATTTATGCCCAAAATGAATCCCATCTGATCCGATTCTTCAGACCCGCATGAGCCGTCAGGAAAAACTCCCCAATAACACAAAAAAAATACCTGGAGTTGTGTTTTTTTGTTTCATTCACATGTTTAACACACAAACAAACCTGCAGATTTAGGCTGAGCTCTTCTCTCAAACTGAAAACACTCTGTTCCACCTTGTGATGTCATCATGTGGTAATTTGTCAGGGACCGTCCACAAATTCACAAATTTTACAAAAAAAAAAATGATAATAATTTGTACCAGATTTAGCTACTGCTACTTTCCACCTTTAGTCCTTGGGCAGGTGAACACACATTAAAAATAAAAATTAAAGTGCTCCTCTGTGTTTTAAACTCCACTCCATCTCTACTGAACTAAAGGTAAAAATAAAAATGTAGATAAAATAAAAATACATAATAACAATGAATAAATACATTATAGGAATAAATGCATAAAAATATAAAATAAATGTATAAAAATATAAATAAAAATAAATAAATACATAATAAATAAATAAAATAATAAAAATAATAAATATCTACAATTGTATATAAAAAAATAATAGTAAATAATACAAATAAATAAGTAAATAAAAATAAAAATATTGTTTCCTCATCACCAACAGACCTGGAGTTGTGTTTTGTTTCATTCACACATCTTTAACACAAACAAACCTGCAGATTTAGACTGAGTTTTCTTGTCAAACTGAAAACACTCTGTTCCACCTTATGATGTCATCATGTGGTAATACAGGAAGTGCTCCACTGCGATTTTAAACTCCATGCACCTTCACTAGAATCATTTGGATGATTTTAGCCCTGGAATTGTCAATTTACTGAACTAAAGGTGAAAAGCAGCTTGAAAACTACCACTTCATGACATCACAAGGTGGAATTTTCGAGCTTTGGAGATGTAGACTCAAACATGTGTGAATGAAACAAAACACAACTCCAGGTCTGTTTTTGGGGAGGTAACAGCGTTATAACATGGCTTAACTCACTCCACCGCACATTTACTCGACATTACTAGACGTTTGCTCCAGTTTTTCAGACCTGCTTTGCGTCACAGCACAGTAAAAAAAAAAAAAACTCCCCGACAACAGAAACAGGCAACATCATAAAAATAAGATTAGAGAGAAGTTGTACAAACACTGAGGGCTTCTCAGGAACGCACACATACATCCCTCTGTCAGAACCACGGCTAAATATACACTTCACAAACAAGGAGCGAGGGCACAACAAAGGAAAGCAGGAAACACGGGGGAGGAAGGTAACGAGGAAGAGGAGGAGGAGGAGATGGTATCAGGACTTAAAGGGCTTTTATTACTCTATTTTCTGATCTATAATGTGTTAAAATGCTGCTTCGTCATTCACAAAAAGACCTGGAGTTGTGTTTTTTTTGTTTCATTCACATGTTTAACGCACAAACCCTGCAGATTTACACTGAAAACACTCTTTGGGCTCCTTGTCTAGGTGTTTTTATTGCTCAAAAACACCTCGGAAAACATGCATTCCTATTCTCGCCTCTCCACAGATCTGACTTGGACTGGTTGAGGCGTTATGTAATGATAGAACAAAGCAGTAAAGTGTAGACAAGCAGGTGGCAGGCCAGTACCACAATCAAGAAAGTTACAGATTGTAGCTTTAACTTCCTAAAAGTTCCTCATAATTTTATCGCTGATTAACACTTCAGTAAGAAAAACAAGACAAGAGTTTATTGGCCAAGGAGCAGGACTATAATTATAACCTACCGTGATTAAAGATTGTATGGGAGATCTTGACTTAATGTTACTCAATAGAAAATTAGATTAAAAAACAGTTGCCGGGAAAATCCAGACTGATCTCGCTCCTGATTGGTTGAAATCAGCCTGGTCCCCACGTCGTCCATTGTGTCTCGAGCGTAGACTGTTTATATAAATAGACATAGCTAACTCGCTAGCTGTTGCGTTCCAAATCAGAAGTGAGCATGTGCGCGGCTCCATCGACTCTGGCTCCAATTCACTTTCTATTGAAAAACTGTGTCCCCTCTCTCTGTGACTGCTGCTGTCAGACTCGTCATTTTGGTCTTAAATGTTCGTATTAACCCACTTTACATGACCCTGGAGTTCATTTTTGTATTTTGAGTTGTTTTTTTTGTTTTTTTTGTTATTTTGAAGTTGTTTTTTTGTTGTTGTTTTTTTGAGTTGTTTTGTTTTCTTAATTAATTTATTTTTTTAATTTGAGTTATTTTTTATGTCTATTGAAAAACTGTATCCTCTCTCACTGCTGCTGTCAGACTCGTCATTTTGGTCTTAAATGTTCGTACTAACCTGCTCTACATGATCCTGGGGTTCATTTTTTTATTTTTATTTTTTGAGAGTTTTTTTTTTTTAGGTCTTTTTTTAAATTTTATTTATTTTGAGTAATTTTTTTTTTTTTTTTTTTTTTTTTTTTTTTTTTAGTTATTTTGAGGTTGTTTTTTTTGTCTTTTTTTCTTAATTACATTTTTTTTATGTTTTATTTGAGTTATTTTTTATGTCTATGACTCACATCTTTGTAAAGTTTGTGTTCTCGATCCCAGGCAAATAAACAGCACATTTAGGCGACACTATAATTTGTTGATCTCACAAACACAGAGGTCAAAGGTCACGTGTCAACGACATGACCCCCACGACGACAGGATAGAGCGGAAAGAGACGTGTATTGTTTTGAGTCTCTGTGGGATTTCCTCACATAAATCACAGGGACATTTTTGAAGGTTTTATTGAAGGTTTTAAAAAGTTCTGCCTTACCCTGTGTGCCTTATTTGGTTGAATTTGCTAAAGATATTTTGAATTAATAACTTGCACAAAGTTCCTAACCTTCCTGGGATCCACCACCAACTCGTTTCCATGGAAATGTTACAGCTTTGCCTGAAATACTCCTCAGTAAAACATTAAAATGATCTCACATTTGTTCAGTTACATGGAAAACATGGACTCTCATTGTTCTTAACTGGCTCGCTTCTCCACAGATCTGACCTGCAACTTTCCCTGGTGGAATCTCGTCTTCTTAGACTCAGACGAAACTTCATAGATAAGTTTAATGCCCTACTGTGAAACCTTCCCAAGCAATAAAGCAGAGCAATAACATTTCTGTGGAGACAAGGAGAAGGCGAACAAACCCCCAGCAGAAAAGTTACACAGTGTAGCTTTAAAACTAAGCTCAAAACAATTATTTGTAGTGATGGGCGAATGGAGCCTCGTGAAGCATTGACACCTCAGTCACAATATTGTCCCAAATGGTTCGACGTGTCTGAGGCCTCGGAGAAACACTGACCTCTAGTGGACAAATTTAACCATTGCAAACCAGCACACAATCCATGATTTGGGACCAAAAGAGAAGTCATAAATAGTATATATTCTATTTTGAATATTAAAAAAAATTACAACAATTTATATATCACATGTTTTTATTAAGAAATAGAAGTTTTGTGTGATCCCAAACCATGGATCGCTTTTTTACATTTGTAGATGACATCGAAAATGAAACAAATGCTAAAAGTCGCCAAAAGTCGCCAAAATCACCACTAACGTCATACAATACTTCACACTACCCAACATTTTTCATAAATATTGGTGCATCTTTTATACTGTAGCAGTTTAGCGCTTGTCAAACCACAGAAATGCACTGAACACTCTCTAGTGAGATGTGCCGCTGTCCACAGGGGGCGCCGACAGCTCCACGACTCTTTGTTCTGATGACGTGTACAGCTCCTATTGGACACCGCAGTGGAAGTCAGTGGATTTGTTTCTTTTATTAAGTCGTTTCAGATGAATATTGTGATTTAAAATGTGTAAATTATAACATAAAGATCCGCGAGTATTGTAGATTATAAGTACAGCGCAGACACACGATCCTCTTTAAGCAGCTTGTGCATAAACCCGTTTGTTTGTGCTTAGATCATGTGCTGAGTCTGTGCCTGTGGTGATGAGGATGGAGAGGTGAGGTGAGGAGAACGATCTTCATGTGTGTCCTCCCCGGGCTTCTGTTGTTGTTGTATCGTTCTCGTCCCAGATTTAGAAACTTTCTGCCTCCCACATGTCGAGGAATAGAAAAGTGCCCTCCAGGACCAACAACAGAGCCGTGGCATGTGAGCTCCAAACACGCAACACGGGAATGTGAGCTCCAAACACGGGAATGTGAGCTCCAAACACGGGAATGTGCGCCGATAGTTTGGACTGAAAAAATACAAATACAACCTCTGAAACAGTTACCTGACCTGCCAGAACCACACAAAACTTTACAAAGACAAGATCATCTGGACCCGTGGCCTGTCTCCTCCATTTCAGATAGGTATGATTGACAGGTGGATTAACCAATCAGAGAGATGCATGCTCTGTTCTGTGCCAAAACAAACATGGCAGATTACACGTAAACGGACTGGATTATTCATTTTTTAAAATCTGAAATGTGGAAATTATCTCTGTTAACAGCTCAAGCTAAGGTAAACGGCTAAAGCTAGCAATTTTATTATTTATTCTATTTTATTCATAATCAGGATCAACAGTGAGATAAACCAGAGCTTCTGCTTCATTCAGTTGTGTTGTGTCCAGTTAAACACCTGTCACTGTTTTTCAGACTTTCAGCAATGCATTGTGGTCTATATTGACGGACTTGTGACCACCGATGCCCTCTACTTCCCAAGGTGCACTGTGGTAAATTTTGAGTGCACTACTTTTCACCGGCTGGACATTCAGACACAGCCCACGTCTTGTGTCGCCTCTGGTCAGAAATGCAGTTGAAACTATTGGCAGTTTTCCCTTTATGTCCTAAAAAGCTGCAGAAAACAACGTCTTACACTACGAGCAAAAACGTCCAGTGGGTTTATTACACTATGGTCTGTTGTTGTGCTTTTGGACACGTTTTTAGTTTCCAAAGAACCTCTGGCCATATGTCTCACAACAAGCTCGTGAACCAACTTGTTTTCAAGTCTTAGGTGTCCAGGGCCAAGCAAAAACTAATCCAGGAGTCATCTGAGATCTCATTATGAAACTACGCAGAACTCTGACTAAACAAAACACGAGCTTCATAAAAAATATCGGGCTTCCGCTCTCCAGCAGGTCGTTTCTTCTTCATAAATCGCACCTGCAGCAGAAATCTGGCACATGATCCCACGTCACGCCCCTTTAAAGCCTCCGTTTCACCGTAAAAGGAGCAGGACACGCCCCTTTAAGTCTCTAGTTTACAATAAAAGGACAAGACACGCCCCTTTAACACCTTTTGTTTGCCATAAAAGGACAATGCAAGGTGACTTTTCAGTGATTTTTACATAAAGATGAGGTGATAATGAACGGGTTTGATTGACACGGGGCAAAGAGGGAGGGGCTCAGGGGGAGGGGCAAAGAGGGAGGGGCTCTAGGGGAGGGGCAAAGAGGGAGGGGCTCAGGGGGAGGAGCATCAGCAGAGGACACAGACTTGTAGGACTTTAGGGAAAAGTGATCTCTGCCTCTCTAACAAACAGCCTTTTACCCTGTCATTAAAAGTGTGAACACAATAGTTTGGATAAAGTAATGCTTAGAAGTGATGGTTTTTAGCATAAAGATGTGTCAGGGCTTATGTGTAACACTCTTAAGATAACGCTCTGGATCACACCCTGCTCTGGATCAGACCTGGACGACCTGGAATTACACAGACACACTTCAAACCATGTCTTGTGTGATGTGCTGTACGGGTGGTGTGTGAGGAGGGGACAGAGACAGCTCCACAGCCCATGAATCTGCTTCCCGGAGGAGCTGAAGACCTGCGCTCCCTGACCCGTGTGTGTGGAGGGGCAAAGGACCTGCACGCTGTGAGAGAGGGAATGGCAGAGGTGATGTGTGTGGGGAGGGTCAGAGGAGGAGCCTCAGAGGAAGAAGGGGTCAGAGGAGGAGGGTGTCAGAGGAGGAGCCTCAGATGAAGAAGGGGTCAGAGGAGGAGGGGGTCAGAGGAGGAAAAGTGTCAGAGGAGAGGAGGGGGGCAGAGGAGGAAAAGTGTCAGAGGAGGAGGGTGTCAGGGGGGAGGCTCAGATGAAGGGGTCAGAGGAGGAGGGGGTCAGAGGAGGAGGAGTCAGTCAGAGGAAGGGGTCAGAGGAGGACGTGTCGGAGGAGGAGGGGAGTCAGAGAAGAAGGGGGTCAGAGGAAGAGAGGGGTCAGAGGAGGAGGGTGAAAGAAGAGGAGTTTGTCAGAGGAGGAGGGGGTCAGAGGAGGATGAGAGGGTCAGAGGAGGAGGGGAGTCGGGAGGAAGAAGGGGTCAGAGGGAGAGGGGATCAGAGAAGGAGAGGGGTGAAATAAGAGGATGAGGGGTCAGAGGAGGATGGGGGATCAGAGGAGGAGAAGGGTCAGAGGAGTTTGAGGGGGTCAGAAGAGGAGGGGGATCAGGAGGAGAAGTGTCAGAGGAGGATGAGGAGGTCAGAGGAGGAGGTGGGTCAGAGGAGGATGAGGAGGTCAGAGGAGGAGAAGTGTCAGAGGAGGATGAGGAGGGTCAGAGGAGGAGGTGGGTCAGAGGAGGAGAAGGGATCAGAGAAGGAGGGGGACATAAGAGGAGGAGGGGGTCAGAGGAGGAGAGAGTCAGTGGAGCAGAGGAGTCAGAGGAGGAGAGGGGTCAGAGAAGGAGTGGTCAAGGGAGGAGGCTCAGAGGAAGAATGGGTCAGAGGAGGAGAAATGTCAGAGGAGGAGAGTCAGCGGAGGAAGAGTCAGAGGAGCAGAGGGGTCAGAGGAGGAGGTTTAGAGGAGCTTTGACAGTTGGACACTTTTTTATTAACTTCATGTCCTTCATGATCCTGGCATCAGTTTGTCTTTATATAAAACAAAATGAAATGTCACACACGTAACATTTAGACCTCACTGTCGCTTCATAAACACCACCCTGGTCTGGAGAACGACAGAATGAAACTTCACGTCACACGGAGCTGCACGAGGGGCAAAAACAACACAGCGTCTGAGTTTGTACAGCTGGAGTTTACCGGACCTCAGGAGTCGTCCTCGTCTCGGTGGAACATGTTTATGATTAAAAATGTAACAAAAACACAACTGCCCAGTGGACGGACTCTTTTGTATTTACACCAAGACCCAGCGCCAAGGCCCAGTGGGGTCCTCTTGGGAAAAATATATTTTTGTGGAAAGGCTTTTGAGCAACTTTTTAAAATATTCTAGTCTGCTCATTAAATGCTAAAAACTAAAAACCAAGTCCAGTCTGGCATCTCACAATAGCAATATACAGCATCTCATTAGAGTTGAACCTTTAGCGGGAGGAGCGGCATCGGGGAGGACACGGGACGCGCTCAGATATCAGTGTGGAGATGTGTAATTAATCAGATATGTAGAAAGAGACGTTCAGTCATCGTCTCTAATGGTCGACGGCTGTGGTCTGTTTAATGCAGAGGTGTACAGCTCGTCCTCTGTTAGGAAAAGAGTTCAGTTTGGAGCAGAGTTCAGACTTTGGAGGAACATGTTTGACTTTATGTTGCTTATTTGCTGGTTAAATGTCAATTATTAGGTCTCTTTTATTGAAATCGTGACTGATGAATATAAGGGGAGACTGTGGCTCAGTTGGTAGAGCGTTTTTAGCGGTTCAAATCCCCCTCTCAACATAAACATCATTGGTAAAGAAGTCACAAGTTGCTTCTGCAGATAAATACAGTTGTCTCTTATTATATCACTGTTCACCTTTGGCGATGTGTCACTGTTTGGCAGATTTTTTTTGTATTTGCATGCTTTTTTTTTTTTTTTTTTTTTTTTTACATCTTATGAACGTGCATTGTGTTCTGCGTCCTGATTGGCTGAGGGACTGTAGACCATTGTGTTCTGCGTCCTGATTGGCTGAGGGACTGTAGACCATTGTGTTCTGCGTCCTGATTGGCTGAGGGACTGTAGACCATTGTCCATCAGTCTCCTCCGTGTCTCCTGTACAGTACAGAATGTGTCAGACAAATTTACATAAATGTTGGATCGTAGTGTGACTCTGAAGTGCTGTATGTTTGCAAGTTTTCTCCCCGACAAAACCCACAATGTCGATGAAACGTTCTGCACCGACAAAGGTTTGAACTTTGAGAGAGTTTAAACAAGAGAGAAATGTGAGAAAATGTTAATGCCTGTGTGAGAAAAGTGTATAAAGTGTGTGGTGAGGGGTTTTACAGCCAAGAAACATGTAGAATAATTGTAAAAAACAAAGCCGATTTTGCTTGTTGTGGATTATTTTTAGAACGTGACCCCCGAGATAAACCAGGGACCACTGTACTGTTGTTTTATCCTTGGGCAAGACACTTAACCCTGGTTCCTTGATATAAAACGCTTTGAGTGCTTTGAAGGTGGAAAAGCGCTATATAAAAATGTAACTATTTACCATAAGGGAATTCAAAGTGATTCATTTTTGTCACATCACTCAGCCATATGTCCATTTTTTTTTTTTTTTACGAAGCCAATATGCAAAAATACAGTTAATCCTTGTAATATCACTGAACATAACAGCGAGATTCCACTTTTCGGTTGACATGAAATCGCAGATCTTATTGCGCAGCAGCCGTGCATCTCCAGGGACCTGCCATTTGCCTGTTGGATGTTCCTTTTGCCAACTCCTCTGCCGCCTGAATCTGCCCCTTACAGATGGCAGCCCTGTACGACACTGCCCCGGGTCCTGCGGCTCCTGTCGACCCCAAACTCCCCGTTCAAAATGTTCATTAGCTATTCATGAAAAACCCACTGTCACTAAAGCGGCTCGTCTTTATGCATGCGGCAGGTGTAAACATCGAGGAAACAGGACCCAGAAGGATTCAGAACAGAACAGGTGAGGATTCGGGAGTTAGCCAGCGCGCAGACACAGCAGTACTTCACACTGTAACACGGCCCATGGCTCCTGCTGGGATCTGGCAGGACATAGAGAACTCCACTTCACACCAGACATAATATAGAGGCCCGGGCGAAGTCAGAGGGATGTTTTTTTTGAGCAAACTGATGCAAACCTTAGACAAGCGCTGTGTGCATTTAAATTCAGTGCGTTTGAATTATTTAGCTCAGGTTGAAGAGAGACGGGAATTAAAAGAGATGTGGAAATGTGTCTTTTATCGAACTATTACTACACTTGAGCAAAGAAATCATTATTTTGTTTCTAGCTGCTGATTTTATTAATGGACAGCCAGAAAAAACTCTGAGAGGTTTGTCAAGGCGTTGAACCTGTGTTGCAATCGTAAATAAAGGTACAAGGAAATTTGTTTCTGCGCTGGACCCATTCTTTAACGTTCTTCTATAATTAACTGAGCAGCAGCCTCGTCTTTTGTTTATTTACTGCCCCCTTGTGGTTACATTAGCATCTACATGTACAATCCTTATTAAGACCTTTTAACTTCTACTTCAGCTACCTACATTTATCATTCTTTCAATTTACTTGTGTTTTAACGAGGGCAGCAGTCTAAGCAGGGACTCCCAGACTTCCCTCACCCCAGACACGTCCTCCAGCTCCTCCAGTGGGGCTCCAAGGCATTCCCAACATAGCCAAGAGACATAGTCCCTCCAGCGTGTCCTGGATCGTCTCTGGGACCTCCTCCCGGTGGAACGTGGCTGGAACATCTCCCCAGGAGGCATCCAGAACAGATGTCCAAGCCACCTCAGCTTCTCCTCTCAACGTGGAGGAGCAGCAGCTTTACACCAAGCTTCTACCATATGACTGAGCTCCTTACACTATCTCTAAGGGAGCTCAGCCAACCTGCAGAGG
Source organism: Periophthalmus modestus (assembly GCA_019594935.1). Taxonomy (NCBI): domain Eukaryota; kingdom Metazoa; phylum Chordata; class Actinopteri; order Gobiiformes; family Gobiidae; genus Periophthalmus; species Periophthalmus modestus. The sequence continues at coordinate 29,215 of JAIEZT010000571.1, forward strand.
AAACTTATTTCAAATTAAATCAGAAAGACTTTATTGATCCTCAAGGGGAAATTCAGATTGTAGGTCTCTTCAATGTTTATCTGCCATAAACCTCCTTATTGTACAGTCTTATGGCAGTCGGGAAGAAGGAATTCGTGCGACGTTCTGTCCTGCAACTGATCTCAAACCCAAACTGTCTGCTCTGTGTTGCTCAGAAGCTGAATTGAGGAGCTGGTCCATGTTGTTCAGTTTACCATCCATCCTGTTGAGTGTCTGCTGCTCCACAACCTCAACCAGAGTCTCCAAATGACTTCCTATAGTTGAACCAGCCTTCTTATACACTGCCCGGCAAAAAAAAAAAGTCGCCACCTGGATTTAACTAAGCAAATAGGTCCGAGTCTATAGGTACAAGTCAGGACTAGGTTCAGCAACAGTCAACAGCTCAAAGAATGTGTCATAATCAAAGCTAAAGACGGAACAACCAAATATTAGAGTGTGTGACTTTTTTTTTTTTGGTGCCGACTTTTTTTTTTCGGCCAGGGAGTGTATGTTTTGTAGCTGAAGGTGAGACGACACTATGGGGACAACAGCTCTTTGACGACTGTGAATCAGACTTTTTGATTCAAGAAAACGTCTGTTATTTTATATTTTTAAGGTTTTTATTATTACTCGTTTCACTCTCGCCCCCTGAGCACTCTCCTCAAAAAACTCCAATGAGCTCATTCGAAGAAATAAACATCTTGACTCAGAACCACGCCAATACTTTTGAATTCACGGCAGTGGATGTCTACTGATGCATGGCTCCACCCTAAGTGATACTGGAGAAGTAAGAAGGTTCCTAGGTGTTTACACATTCAAAAACCCCCGACAATAAGGAAGTACAGCGAAATATTTTGTAAAACGCTGGAGTGAAATCCTCAATAAATGTTGTAAGGATAAAATTGCATCAAGAGTGAGACAGTGTGCGGGAGTTTCTTTATCCTTTCAGACAAAGGTTTTTACTAGTGATGGGCAAATGAGGCGGAGCTCCGGAGCACGTCTCGTTCTTTCTGCCTCGGAGCTCGTCTCGCAGCAGCCGCTCACATGACCAAAGTGTCGAAGTGTCGGTCCCTCCCCCTCCTGCTTCGCTCTGCGTGTCAGTCGCTTCAGTGAATCGAAGCGTTTCATTGGCTCAGTGAATGTTCCGCTCTGTGATTGGTTCAGAGCTTCAGAGTGTCCAGTGCACTTCTGTGGTTTGACAAGAGCTAACTGCTACAGTATAAAAGATGCACCAATATTTATGAAAAATGTTGGGTAGTGCGGAGTATTGTATGATGTTAGTGGTGATTTTGGCGACTTTTAGCATTTGTTTCATTTTCGATGGCATCTACAAATGTAAAAAAGCGATCCATGGTTTGGGATCACACAAAACTTCTATTTCTTAATAAAAACATGTGATATATAAATTGTTGGGTTTTTTTTAATGTTCAAAATAGAATATATACTATTTATGACTTCTAATAAAATAGAAAATAGAGTTTTGGTTCCCAAATCATGGGTTCTGTGTTGGTTTGCAATGGTTAAATTTGTCCACTAGAGGTCAGTGTTTCTCCGAGGCCTCAGACACGTCGAACCATTTGAGACAATATTGAGACTGAGGTGTCAATGCTTCACGAGGCTCCATTCGCCCATCCCTAGTTTTTACTGTTAGAAAGTCCACAACACTGGACATGCCTGGAAGGAGGCGTCCAGAGCCTGATTTTAAAACCATGACTATCCCACATCTGACCTACTGTGTCTCCTGCTGGGCTCAGGCCAATGAGAGGCTTTAAAATCTCTCAGATCCACCGATTATCAGGCAGTAAAGGCCTTGATAAAAAACCCTTCATTATCACCACTGTAACATCTTAAGTAAATATAAAATGTTCAGTTTCAATCATTTAATTTTGTATTAAAATCTAAGAAAATTATTCAAAATTATTAATAAAGCAGCTCTACATTAAAAAAAGTACTATCCTTTGTTCTGAACAAACCCCCCGATCCACTCCTCCGTGAACCGAAATCACGTCGTTCCAAAAAGATCCTCGGCCTTTGCTCAGTCGGCTTTTTCTTTTCAAACCATCAGACAGTGGAATCAGCTCCAGACTCTGAAACTGTCTGTGGATTTGAATAGTTTTACCAGAAATGTGAAAAAGTACATTTTAAATAATCAAATGTGTCACATCAGTCGAGTTCATTGGTGCTGCTCTGTCCTCACTGTATAAACCTGCACAGAATCATTTTTATATTAGTCTGGACTAAACAGACTGTACTGGACATGGGACATTTTTATTGTATTTAATTGTTACTGTTTATGACAAACTGTTGTCGTATATTGTAATTGTCAATTGAAATGTGTTTTTAATGCGTGTTCACCTGCCCTGGGATCTGCAGACGGAAAGTAGCAGGAGCTAAATCTGGCACAAATCATCTTTTCTTTATAAGATTAATGAATTTGTACATGGTCCCTGTCAAATAAAGAATAAAGAAAGAAAGAAAGACCCACCTCAGCTGCTCCTGTCGACGTGGAGGAGCAGCGACTCTACTCCGAGCTCCTCACACTGTCTTTCAGGGAGCGCCCAGCCATCCTGCGGAGGAAACTCATTTTGACCATTTATATCCGTCGTCTCTTTTGGTCATTACTCAAAGCTCATGAAAAAATCTAAAAATCCATCTATTGTTTGTTCATGTTGCTTTAAGAGACGAGCAAACCTGAGCTGAAGGTGCATTCCTTCCTGTCAAACTGAGAGACTCAAACTCAAAGGTACAAACTGAGAAAAGAAGTTGTGATTTTCCGTCTGAATTATTAATCGACATAAACACTGCGCTCTGCTCCGTCTGAACTGTGCGTTTGTGGTAAATCTCACCTCGACGAGCTGCAGTGGGTCCTCCTCTGATCTGAATCCCTCCTCCGCTGCGTCTCGTGCATAGAGATCGGTGCGATACTGCCCACTACTGATCAATAATAGATCAACACAAAAAAAAAAAAAAAAAAAATCCAGGCTCGCTCGGTTCTACAGGGGACGTGACGGTAAAGTCCAGAATGTCCTACACGACTGGACAAGGCCGGTCCATTCGTGGTTCATTTATATTTATACAGAGAGAGAGCAGAGTGTTAAAATACAGATCGAGACGAACACGAAACTGCACAGGTCCATTTAAAACATTAAAAACATTAAAAACAGGAGCAGGTGTGATTATAAATGTTTGTCTCCACATTATCAAAGTGCATCAGAGGCATCAGTCTGTCCAGTTTCACCTGTGCAAAGCAAAATAAACCAAAAAAAAAAAGACATTTTTCCTCGTTTCAATTCCAGTGTGGCCAGTTTTTAGACGGAGACAGTCTCTACCTCTTTTCCCCCCTCTCCCTCTCTCCCTCCTCTCATCTCCTCTTTCTCTCCCTCTTTCCCTCCTCCTCTCCTCTTTCTCTTTCCTCTTCTCCTTTTTACTCTCTCCCCTCTTCTCCCTTTTCTCTCTCCTCTTCTTCCCTTCTCTTCCTCTCTCTCCTCTTTCTCTCTGCTCCTCTCATCTTTCTGTCTCCTTCCTCCTCTATGCTCCTCTCCCTCTCTCCTCCTCTTTCTCTCCCTCTCTCTCCTCCTCTTTCTCTCCCTCTCTCTCCTCCTCTCCTCTTCCTCCCTCTCTCGTCCTCTCCTCTTTCTCTTTCCTCTTCTCCTTTTTACTCTCTCTCCTCCTTTTCTTCCCTCACTCTTCCTCTTCTTCCCTCTCTCTTCCTCTCTCTCTTTCTCTCTGCTACTCTCATCTTTCTATCTCCTTCCTCCTCTCTTTCTCTCTCCTCTTCTCTTTTTTTCTCTCTCCTCCTCTTCTTTCCTCTCTCTCTTTCTCTCTCTCTCCTCTTTCTCTCTGCTACTCTCCTCTTTCTCTCCCTCTCTCCTCTCTATTGCTCAGTTTTTTAGCCATAGACCATCATGAGATCTTGTATTAAAAGTTCAACAAACAGGTGAGACATTGAGTCGGTGTCGTCATCGTCCCTTAAACACATTTTACAAACACATTTCTTCCGTGTCATTCTTCTGACAGATGTGACGTCTGTTCTTCTTTTTCATCGACTGAACAGTGACGTGTTCAAGTTCTTCTCCTTCGACGAAACGAAGGTCTGAGTGAAAGAGTCTGAAGGTTTAAAGTCTGGAGTCTGTGTTACATCGACATGATCCACAGAAACAAAAAAACTGCATCAACTATTTTCTGCAATTCAATGGGACATAAGATCTGCTTCTGTAAAAAAAACGATAATTTTTAACTGTTACATAATCCCGAGATATGTTTTTAAAGGATGTTTTCGTGAAGCCAAAACCTCAGATATTTATAGGTGAAGTCAATTATTTAGAGTGTGCGTCAGGGCGGCTGTCCGAGGATGACTCACGTAAAAACATCCGAGTTTTTTTCCCCCCGTTTCAAACCTCTTGCCTCCTTCGCCGACCCCTTTCTGTCAGCGAGACGCGATGAAGTCACAGCCTCAACGCCCACAGCTCCTGAAGTGAAGACCCGACCGCACGAGCCTTTTCCTCGACCGAACGGGTTTAACGAGATCATGAGGCAGAAAGGAAATTCTAAATAACAGATGTTTAATGGTTCTGAGTGACGTGTTATTTCAGTTTTGACTTGTTCTCGTTGATTTATTTATTAGGAAAAGATCGTCTGACTCCAGAAGACACATCTAGGTCACGTTTTTGTACAGCCGTTTATCACCTTCAAGGCAAGACAGAGCTTAGACAAAGTAATTCAAAGTGCTTTACAGAACAAGAAAGATGTTAAAGTCACAATACGACAAATCAAAACCTAAATAATTACAAATAATCATCATTAAATTAACAGTAAAACAGAAAAGTGCAGAAAAAAACCTTTCAGTCAAAACACACAGATAAACAGAACTGAGCCTGGATTTAAACATTGTCAAAGTTGAGGCCTGTGTCACATCTTCAGGAAGTCCTGGTTCAGTCCTGGTTCAGTCCTGGTTTAGTCCTGGTTCAGTCCTGGTTCAGTCCTGGTTTAGTCCTGGATTAGTCCTGGTTCAGTCCTCGTTTAGTCCTGGTTTAGTCCTGGTTTAGTCCTGGTTCAGTCCTGGTTTAGTCCCTGTTTAGTCCCGGTTTAGTCCCGGTTTAGTCCCGATTTAGTCCTGGTTTAGTCCTGGTTCAGTCCTGGTTTAGTTCCGGTTCAGTCCTGGTTTAGTCCTGGGTTTAATCCTGGTTCAGTCCTGGTTCAGTCCTGGTTTAGTCCTGGTTTAGTCCTGGTTTAGTCCTGGTTCAGTCCTGGTTTAGTTCCGTTTCAGTCCTGGTTTAGTCCTGGTTTAGTCCTGGTTTAGTCCCGCTTTAGTTCCGGTTTAGCCCTGGTTTAGTTGTTCTTGTTCACACTGAGCTGCTTTAAAGTCTCTGAGCCACAGGAGCCAGAGACACAGGACACATGTGTGAAGTACTTCCTGGTTCTAGACCTGAGTACAGGACACCTTCCTGGTTCTAGTGACCCTCACAGCAGTGTTCTATCTGGATGTTCTGTTCTGTCTTAAGTCTCGTTTGAAGAGATCAGTGAGCAGGACGTCACAGTCGTCTAACCTCCTGGAGACAAATGCAGGATAAGTCTCTCTAAGTCTGGTTTTGACAGTATAACTTCGATTTATGCAATGTTTTTAGATGGGTTAAAAGCTGCAGATGTTATAGATTTGATGTGGCTCTTAAAGTTCTTAAAGTCCCATTATTACCTCTAGATTTCTAGCCTGATTTGAAGGTTTTTAGAGAAAGAGACTGGAGGTAACTGCTGACACTTTCTCTATGTTTCTGTGGACCCCAGACTATGACTTCAGTCTTGTCTGAGTTTATCTGGAGAAAGTTGTTTTGCATCCACAGACTGATCTGATGCAGAGTCAGACTGAATCCACTGGTCCAGATTCACCTGCTGCAGTGAGACATAGATCTGAGTGTCTCTGCAGAGTTTTGGTAGGACACATTATTGGTGCGTATTAACCTTCAAGACACTCAAAGCGTTTTACATGAAGGAACCTCTCACACACACGAGGCGAGTTAAGTGACTTGCCCAAGGACACAATGACAGCGTTCGTCTGTGGCAGCTGGAGGACTAAAGGTGAGAGCGAGCGGGGGAAGGAGGGGCAGGATCTGGAGGTATAAGACACAGGCGTCAAATTCACAATGAGCCAAAACTAAAAACAGGCCAAACTTAATATTTACTGCAAAAATGACTGCACCTGATATGTAACATTTAACCTTTTCATGTGGAAATCTAGTTTTGCTTAAACACTTGATATTACAAACATATGAGAAATTAATTTAGATTTTACTTTCATGAACATAATCTGCCGGAAACCAGACTAGTTTTCATCTCCTCTTCCTGCTGGAGCTTCTGCTTTACGTCCAGGTCCTTGCGCTTCTCACGGTGTTTCGTTTCATAGCGTCGTCTTATGTTATATTCTTTTGTTACAGCCTCGTTGCTCCGCAGATAAAACAAACAGGTCTGTCTTTAAACTCGTGAACAGATAATCTGCTTTCTGTCTTGAACGCTCCTGTTTTCTATCTTTTGTTTGGTCATTTTTGTGGAGACGTGGAATTAATTTGGCCCAAGTGACGAGCGTAGTTGCTAATGAGTGTTAACAGAAAAGTAGGGCTCGACACCAGCGTACTAGCAAAGCATTCTGGGATTTGTAGTATTAGTGGTGCATGCGCTATATACCGGTAGGCTAGCTCTAGTACACATTTGATATGATCTCACGGGCCAAATATCATTACACTGCGGGCCAGATTTCGCCCCCGGGCCTGAGTTTGACATATGTGTTCTAACAGATACTTTAAACTCCGCCCCTGCGCCACTTGGCTTTATACATTTGTGATCAGAAAGTTGCAGATATACCTAGTTTGCACAAAAAATTCCAGTACAGTAGACTTCAAACATCATATACACAGTTTAGTCACAAGGAGAAGTTGATTTTGTGTGTAATTAATATTTTAAAGTTTTTGACAATCAGTCCCAAGCTCTATTTTATTTCATTCTTTAAGGTGTTTTAATACTCCACAGGCAGATCTGACATTCAAAAGTTTGGACACACCATCTCTACACCATTCTCTGTTTGTTTTTTCTCGTTTTTTTACTACTTTCTACATGTTAAATACATATGAAAGACATCAAATATATGAAGTAAGATATATAGAATTATGTAGTAAAGAAAAACTCCACAAAAGATTTAAATATTTTGAATTCAAATCCTCAAAGTAGCCTCCTTTTTACCAGTTTTTAAACTTTACCACATAATTCCATGCATCTTGCTTCATATATTTGATGTCTTCCATAGATATATAAAATGTGAATGAGAGGGCGAGTCCAAACCTTTCACTGGCAATGTGTATTTCTCCATTTTGAAAAGAAATTGCATGGAACTATATGTGTTTGACGGCAAGTGGCCATTATCTGCCCGTACCTCACCTCAAGAAACTCGTCTCCTGAAGTGACCTCTCTCTGATGCGACACACATAAGACGCCGGAGAACATGCACTTTTCTCTGTAATCTTGAAAAACGGGGGTATGTGCCCTTTCAGCACCCTCTCAAAGAACAGACATTTTCTGCTTTTGTTTGGTCTTGTTGCGTAGTCTTCAGTCGTTGTTCAGACAAGTTAAAGGTGCGCTAGGAAACTTTTCTTGTGTGATGAGCAACTGCTGCAAGACTAAAGTCAAAATATAAATAATAATAAATATATAAATAATTCAGAAATAGTGATCTACTACCCCTTGACATCACATGTAAAAAAAAAAAAAAAAAAAAAAAGGTGTGGTCCTAGTATAGAGCCTTGGGGACTCCTTATAGAGATTTCACACTGAAAATTAAATCTTAAATAATTTGTGTGATCTTATCATTTTTTTTTTAAACACAAAAAAACAACCCTGAAATCTCAAATCAAAAAATATTTAGTCATATTAATAATCTACTGAACTCTTGACATCACATGTAAAAAAAAAAAATTAAAAAGTACAGTCCTAGTATAGAGCTTGGGGAACCCCTTATTTTGTAGATTAAACTGAACAAGATCCGAGACAAAATTGATGAGATTTCACAGCAAAAATGAAATCTGAAATACTTTGTGTGGGTCTCATTAGTGTTTTTTTTTTTTGTCTGTATTTTTACAACTTATTGTCTGTATTTTTACAACTACACACAAGACATCAAGTATATGAAGTAAGATGTATGGAATTATGAAGCAAAGAAAAAAACTGAAATCTCAAATCGAAAAATTATTTAGTAGTATTAATAATCTACTGACCCCTTGACATCACATGTAAAATTTTAAAAAAAAAGGTGCGGTCCTAGTATAGACCCTTGGGGGACTCCTTATTTGTAGATTAAACTGAACAAGATCCAAAACAAATGTATCAGATTTCACAGCAAAAACAAAATCTGAAATAATTTGTGTGATCTCATTTAGTGTTGTTTTTTTTTTGTCTGTATTTGTACTATTTTCTACATTTTATATACAAACACAAGACATCAAATATAAATGTTAAAAAAAAAACGTTTAAAAAAAATGAAATCATGAAAAAATATTTAACTTTTTTTTTTTTACTACATAATTCCATACATCTTACTTCATATATTTGATGTAAAATAAATAAAAAAACAATGAATGAAAGGGTGTGTGCAGACTTTTGACGGCTATGTGACAGAATATTTCCCCAGTTTATAATCCACAGAAGGAGGAGGTAGTAATTAATAAAGAAATTGTGCTTTTAAGAGTCATTTCTTCACACAAAACGTCCAGATCGCCTCACATCTCCTACCTTCACTTCAGTCATCTTTGTGTCACCGTTTCAAACTGGTCATTATGATATTCGAAAAAGTGACACATTCTTTCATAAATGATTGATTCAGCTGAAGCTTTATGGCGTTTTATTAGCTTTTAGTATGCGGCTGTCTGCTCATCTTCTGAAAGATTAATGGCACAGGGGGGATCATTTAAACCTTCTGTTTTCAGTGGCATGAATATTTGGCCTTAACCAACCTCAAAGAACCTTTTAAGAAAATGATTTTTTACAAAAGGTGAAATTAGGTAAAAGAAACTTGATGCTCTGTGAACGGAAAGTGCACAGGTCCAAACAGATCATCAGCCTTTACTTTTTTTTAATTTTCAAACCATCAGACAGAGAATCGGCTCCAGATCGTCTGAAACTGTCTGTAGATCTGAATAATTTTACTAAAAATCGCTGAAAAAGTACATTTTAGATCATCAAATGTGTCGACATCAGTCTACTTAATTTGTTCTGTTCTGTTTCATTGTAAAAACCTGCACATATGATTATTTAAACTGGTTTGGACTGTGGGAAACATGCTGCACTGGACATGGAGACGTTCTCATGTATTTTACTGATAATTTCAACGATGAACTCTTAGTTTTGTAATGTAACTGTAATAAAATATGTATTTTAATGAGTTTTCACCTGCACAAGGACAGCACAGGGAAAACAGGAGAAGAAAGGAAGAAGGAAGGAAGGAAGGAAAGAGGGAGGAAGGAATGAAAGAAAGAAAGAAAGAAAAAAGAAAGAAAGGAGGGAAAGAGGGAGGAAGGAACAAAGGAAGGTAAGAAAGAGAGGAAGGAAGGAAAGAAAGAAGGGGGGAAAGAAGAAGGGAAAGAGGGAGGAAGGAATGAATGAAGGAAAGAAAGAACAAAAAAAGAAGGAGGGAAGGGAGGGAGGGAAAGAGGGAGGGGGAACAAAGGAAGGAAAGAAAGAAGAAAGAAAGGAGGAAAGGGGGAGGAAAGAATGAAGGAATGAATGAAGGAAAGAAAGGAAAGGAACAAAGAAGGAGGGAAAGAGGGAGGAAGGAAGAAATGGAAGGAAAGAAAGAAAGAAAGAAGGAGAGAGAAAGAAAGAAAGAAGGAGGAAAGAGGGAGGAGAGGGATAGAAGGGAGGAAGGAAGGAAGGAAAGCAAAATACAATTTAGAGTTAGCAAGTCAACTTTAGTAATTCACTTTTTTCTTCTTGTCTGGCCCTACTTTTTAAATGGAGGAAGTTACATATTAAAGCTCAGGCAGTTTTCTAAACTGGACTTTGGGTCGAAGCAGGAGGTTATAATTAAAGGACCAACAATAAAGGAGCTAAATGGTTTGCTCCAGACGACAGCACGAAAGATTCGCTCTTTTCAAACAGAGTGGGACGAAAATGGTAAGAAATTTAATGACTTCAATTCATTGAAAAATTGGGGAATAGAATAAGGATAAAAAACAATACCAAACCAGCTTTTATTTCATACTATTAGAGCTATTTCATTCAGACTTCGGAACTTTATTTTGAAATTCTTCTTTTTTTATTCTGGCCCCAAGTCACTGGGAGAGAAACTGACCCGGGGCCAAATGTTCTGATACTTGGTTTATATGTTTGTAAATCTGATGCCATGAACCTCACCGCAGGTCATTGGTGCACTGTGTAACTTTTCTGGTGGGGGGGGGGGGGGGTCTGCTACAACACGCTTGTCTCTATGGACATGTCACTGTTTTGCAAAGAATGTTCCACAATATGCCATTAATGACTGTATATTTTAAAAAATGGAGCGGTGTTGCTTCTACACAAATCTGACCTGTACCACTGCCTTGTGTCTCTATGGTGATTATTGAGTTTAATGCCAGACTGCTGAACACTCCATGCAAAACAATATCATCTCAAGTGGGTGTTAAAAAGTTACGCAGTGCACCTTTAAATGTATAAATGACGTTTATGTATGATGAATAGATGATAAAAACGTTCAGCTCCAGTCAAATGAAGCTCATCAAGGCTAGGCTGCTAATGCTAATGGTAGCGGCTATACGGAATATATTTTTTTTTACAGACATAAGCGTGAAATAAAAACCCAGGATCATGTAGAGCAGGTTAATATGAACATTTAAAACCAAATGACGTCTGACGGCAACAGTTACAGAGAAAGGGGACACAGTTTTTCAATAGAAAAGTGAACTGGAGCCAGAGTCGAAGAAGCTAGAAGCTACATCCAGTCTATGGACCAAACCCATGTGTGTTTTACTGTTTTCGCAGCATTTCCTGGTTCACACAAATCAATAATCCATATGTTGAGTTTGATTTGCCGTCTTTATTGACAAACAGTGCATTGTAAATGTAAGATTGAGAAAGATCACAGCTACAAACTCACCCACGCACACTGTACAAACATTTCACTGTACAGAAAACGCGACATACGCCATAGTACACACACACACACACCCCAACAGGCCAGCCGTATTCACAATATCTTACATCGTATATACAAACACACCAGGCTGCTCGTTATTCTTTTGAGAAAAAACAAAAAAAAAATATGGCAAGCAATAAGGAACAAAATAAATACAAAATGTGCATGTCCGTATCTGTATATAGCCATGAAAAATATTAGTTCGTGTAGTGTTGTTAAACAGTCACATTTTGAAGAGAGACTGTAAGTTTCACAGTTCAGGGAGAAAAGAAGATCGTCTGCCCCCTGAAACAAAAGCACGGCATTGTAGTTTTTTTTTTGTTTTTTTTCCCTCCCCTCAAATGCAACACTTAGCCATGCATCTTCAAATGACGCCAGTTCAAAGTGTGGTTGAAGAAAGTGCATTGGAAAGGACGGGGTTTGATTGCTTTCCCTTGAAGCTGTCTCTTGTAAAGGAGGAGACAGAGGAGGAGACGGCTTTGGGTGTGGAGAGGTTGTGAGCAGACAAAACACAGATACGACGATGTCCACAGCCCCCGAGCTCAGAGCGATTCAAACTCCAGTCACATCTCTGCGTTTTCTCTCTTTCTCCTTATCTCCCTCAACTCTGCCCATTATATATTCCCTTTAAGTTTCTTTAAGTTTGTATCTGAGCGCACCTCCAGCGTCTCATAACAGAGCAACAGGGGGCCAGATACAAGCGTTGGCAATTAAAAGATAAATCCACTCGCAAAGAATCGTGCAGTTTTACACCAGTGTAATTTGAGTTTTCATCTGATACATGTGTGGACGACATCTGCTTTGAAAAATAGTAATCGGTCCAGTTTGCAGCGTGACGTTTGAACAGCAGAAACACACGATACACTGTAGTACTCCTAAAATTACTACACTGCATCGATGTGGGGCTAGAGCAGTTATAGCGGCCAATCTGGAGCCAGATTCAAGTTTTCGTGAGCCTATCATAGAAAACCAAAGAGCCAATCCAAAGCGAGGTTTTTGAAGGTAACGCCCCCTTCGCGCCCCACCCTCGTTTTAGCAAGTGGAGCGGCCGTTCTTAGCAACGCTGTCAAATCAAACCTGTCGCTAACGCTAGCCAGGAAGCGACCTCGGGGAAAGAAGGAGCCTGATTTGTCCTGTTATTAATTTTCATATCTTGATTTAAGGACGCAATAGTGACCAATAAAAACAACAGGGATCATGTAGAAGGTTAATACGAACATTTTAAGACCAAAATGGGATGGTCTGAAAGGAAAAGGCAGTACGAGAGAGGGGTTTTTGTCAATAGAAAGTGATTGGAGCCAGAGTTGATGGAGTCAGAGTGGCCCATGATCACTCCTATTTGGAAGCAGAGTCTAGCAGGTTAGCTATTGCCATTCTCTTTATAGTCTAGGTTACTGCGAACATTTTAAGACCAAAATGACGAG
>JAIEZT010000572.1:0-41639 GCA_019594935.1 Periophthalmus modestus
AAATACTAGATTCTAATATATTGCACTTGTCTATTTGAAACTAAAATACCGTACCCGTAAAAAGTACCGATTTTCCGAACTATAAGTCGCACGTTTTTCAGTAGTTTGGCCGGGGTGCGACATGTACTTAGCTGCAACATGTGTGAGATTATTAAAAATATATTGTCACCTGAAAAACCATGTGAGACTCTCTAAGCCTGCGTACCAGTACGTCAGCCACATGGAAGAGGCGAAGTGGCGTTTCACATCTACCTTCTAGAGTGTCCGAGTTCAGAAGAGTAAACTGTTTAGCTTGTTTTTTGCTTTAGTTATCTGATTAACTGATAATAATCATAATCTTACGTTAACATACCAGACAACTTATTCAGTTCGTTGTCTATGCTTATATAGCTGAGCAAATATAAATGCTTTATGTTAGCATGCTGTACGGCTATTTAGCCTGTTGTCTGTTTTGTATATATTGTTATTATTGCCTTAATGAGAAAAAACTTCTTTTTTTGGTCTTGGATTTTGAAAATTAATTTTCCCCCAAAAATGCGGAATTATAGTCCCGTGGCGACTTATATGTCTTTTTCTACTTATTATATGCGTTTTTTTTTGCTGGTGACTTACACTCTGGAGTGATGTATAGTCCAGAAAATACGGTCAATCCAATATACACTCGAAAAAATAACCTATATGAACTACTTTTTTAGTATGACTTTTTTTCCCTGTATCTTGTGGCTGGGATTGATCTTCTATTAGTAATTAAAAAAAACATTTATTTTTGGTTCAGAATGTGAGAAAGGAACAGCAATAACATGTTCACAAGCCACAAAACACAAAAAAGTAAATTGGAATTTTTTCATCCACATAAAAAATTGGTGTCATTCAAACCGCCATCACCACCCCACAGAATGGCATGTTGAACAAAGAACTAAAATTTCACCAACCGCCAATCTTTGCAAAGGATAGATAGACCACCCCGTGTACTGCTTAAGTTGTAGTCACTGGGACACCACTGGCCCACTCTCCCAGTCCAGAGGTACTATGCGCGCCAGCCCTATGTTTCGCTGAGGTTGTGTCAACATCATTCATCCTCAATGACTTACCATCAAAGAGCTTTCTCAGTCCACCTCAGTCCCTGTTCACTGCTTCTTGATGGGCAGGATAAGGAGGTCTTCAAAGTAATCTTTTGACTGTCCAACACTATTCATCCTTAAGCTAGAATTAGTGTTTCCCATCCTGAGCCACTTCCTTCGTGACCTTAACTAACCCATATTTCACCTATAGGCTTCTCCGGCCATACAACGTTTGTCAAGGCTCCGAGTTGTATTATTTGTAAACTTTACAAGTGCTTGTTGGCATCTGAAACAGTATTTAGAAGGCATTGGATATTGTCTTTGCAAAATTATGTTTGCATGAAGGTCAATTAAGCAGAATTACTGTCTCTACTCTTGTTTTAACCTTTAAAAAATTCTACTTCACCATGTAAATAGAAACATTGATGGTTAGGTTAAATATATATTTTTTATTAGTAGTAGTAGCACAACTTGATTACAACCATATTGTTTGTTCTTTTTTATTTTTAATTACAGGTGTTTATTGTTCAAACATACATTTTAAAAAAAATTGCACCCTTACAGTGAGCAGGGTTGGCTTTTCACAGATCTGACATGTAATTTGGGCTGGTAGCACCATCTGCTTAAGATATATATATTTGAATAATGCCATACTGCGAAACATTGCATTGCAAACATTGTTACAGAATCTTTTAATGCTAAATTCCTAGATGCAGCAAATGTGTCTCCGCCCCTATTCACAGCTATTTGGCCATAGAGTATATGAGAAGTCTGACCAGTTCTTGGGAGAAATCAGACTATAACCGAACAACAAGCATAGTCTGATTACTCTGTGCATCTAAACCTATTCATGGAAGTTTGCAGACTACTGACATAATTAATTTGTGTTTGACAATGATATCAAACTAAAGAAAAGAAACACGACTTGTTCACTGCTGCTTCATCAACACAAGGTATAACTTTATTGGCCCTCTTTCACTATCCATATATACCCTTCTCTCTTTTCTCCTGCATGATCCCTCTGCGATGCTCCCCTCCCTGGGCCTCTCCGAGCTGGCCTGCCTTCCCTTTGGCTTTTCCCTCTTCCTTCCTTCCTCAGTTCCTCCACTAATAGCTCCCTTGTTCCTGACTAGTCGGGGCTGCCAGTTGAGCGGTCATTCGTGGAAGATTCATTCGCAGCACGGTAATTGTAAACAGACAGACCAAAAGAGGGAGAAAGAGAGAGGGAGAGAGAGACAGAAAAAAAAATCAAATAGAACAGGGACATCTGAAACATTAAAATCAGATAGCAAGCTCAAGTTTGCAAGATCTTGACTCCTCTTCTGTTGTCATATCATACTTTTGCGCCTTTCAGATTCCTTCATTCATGGCTGATCTATGGCTTGTTTGACTGCTTAATGTTGCATGGAGTTTTGTTACGCCTCAAACTCCTAATAGAGCCCAGATACACTCCACTGTTGTTTTGCTATTTAGAAATGAGTGTTTGGTGAGTTTGGTTGATGTTCATTTTTCTTCCAGACCTCCAGACCCCTTGACTTTGGGCCAGATCCGTTTTTTCATGGTACAATCACAAGACGTGGTTATTAGAGGGTCTTTGACTGTTGAAATGAAAAGGGTGAGCATTCATCAAGATCAGATTCGCAAAGATATTGTTTCATCATAGATGTATGTTTTTAGATGTATACATTGTGTGCATTAGATACAGAAGAATTGGTAATGGTTCAATTGACACTCCCACATAGTATCGTTAGAGTACGTCATATAAAGTTCAAAACTTCACAAAATGAAGTCTCAGTCTTATCTTTTCATGCAGACATACATGTGTTCAGGCTATTTTGTATTTTGTGAGGACCCTTTCCCCATCATAAAGGGGATTCCCTAAATACTTTTCATCCAGGGGCGGAGCTTAGTTTTCCATGTCAATCAAAGCAAACTAACTGCTGCCTGCTGTGTTTTCCAAGGCTGAGTTAATTTCATAATCGGCAGATGGGGATTACAGCAAAGGTTTATAATGTTCTTTTTGTCTTAAAAGTTCAGCTTAGTTTTGCCAAGACCTGGTGAACAAACCTATTTCAAACCCCCAAATTTACCTGTTCCTAAAATCTAATCCAAATCATAATTTTAACCTGATTGTTAGAAAAAAAAAAAAACGATATTGTCAAACATCTACATTTGTGAGCATAAGTGGCTGTTGTTTGGCATAATCTGTTTGGAGAGAGAAATGTTTGCCGCCCAGATTCATCACGGAATGGAATGGAATAAAAATGATATAATTCTAAATTAGCTTTGTCTAGTCACCAAAATCATTTTTTTTGTGTTTTTTTTTTTTTTTTTTTAGACTGGCAGCACAGGTGAAAAGGGAAAGTACTGTTTAAAAGGGGTTGCCATGGTTTGCAGTAGAATGTTAAGTCCCGCCTGGGACAGAAACTTTTAGGGAGTTCCCATCATAAAGCTGTAATATTTTATTTGAATTTCTTTATCACTATAACAACAGAGTAATGTTGCCATGCCGTATACTTCAAATAAGTAAGGAATACTTTTTTCCTGAAACCCATCAATAGGTTCCTCAAAATGGTCAGTAGTGTTGGCATCCATTGTCAGGGACGATACCTATGACTGACTCTTGCGCCTCAATTCTCTAGATATGTCTTAGGTTAAGTGATACTATGGCACTTGGAGGTATTAGGAATCTCTCGAATTTTGAATAGTAAAGGCTCCCAAATAGCATTAGGCCCTTAAAATGTTAGAAAAAGCCCTGGCATGTAGCATCTTTAGAGAGTCCTGGTGGTCTATCTGCAAATTTTCTGGTGTGGTTGGATATAGCAGGATAATCAGCCCTGTCACTTATATTACACTTTATTTCATCAGGTTTAACATACTTTTAAAAACTATATTGCAGTTTTTCTTTACGGATTTATCATAAAAAAGTACATATAGATCCATAAAGTTTCGGTCGTGTGACGAACTTGCATCCAACAATACCAAAAGTTTACAAGTCTATTCCTTGCTTTCTCATTTCAATGCTGTAATTTGCAGAGGACGTGCATTCCCAGCGTTGCCCCAGAGACAGGAGTATGTGTTGTTGGCTGGGGGGTATCGTGGTAAACAGTCCCGTAGCACCCGGCAACCAGACCTGTCCATGACCTCACATGACCCCACAACCTCTTCTCTTATTGGCCGGGCTCAGTGTTCCTACTTTTATTTGCTCTACTCCCAATCATTATCCAGTTCTGTATCTCACACTTAGCAGTAGGTTTGGCATAACTACTTGTGCGATAGACATCCTCCCATATCCTGTCCATAGTTTGGCTTTTTTCTCTGACACAAAAAGAAAAAGTGAGCAGGTTAGACAAATGAGGCATGTTGGTTGATATATACTTTTATTATCACCTAAAGCTCACATTTAAATATGTCTGGGTACAATGAGTCTGCCTTTGTATCGAATACTATTGTGCGGGTGCTTACTTGCTCTTTCAGTATGATATATTTACTTGTTGAGGGAGGTCAAGGTTCTGATTTGGTAATATGTCATTTTTTTTGTTCTGTTTTTTTTTTTTTAATAACCTGCACACCAGAAATTGGTGAAAATTTTTCAGAATTGTTTAGAATTTTCAGTAATGGTAAAAATTATGGTATGGTTATGGTATGGTATTATAGATTGACGTTTACCCCACCAAACACAAGGTAGGTGGTCTGATCCCTCCTTGACTAGAGTATACTGTTGTTGTGTCCAAATTGGGCAAGACTGGTGGTGGCTCTTGGGGGGCACAGAATTGCATACACACTTTCGGCAGTTCCAACCCAGGGCATTTTATAAGTTGCTTTTCACAACTGTCAGTGACAAGAGCGGAGTGTTTGCCGTTTACAGATGTTAACCCGCCAATTCCCCTGATACTCAGACAATTATTAAACGCTTTATAATTTAGAGCAACTTACTTTGGCCTCAAGAGCTGCTTTTTACTATATATCTGTACCGGGGAAAGAAAAGAAAAAAAAAACCTCATTATGCCCTCCACTTCTCAGAGCCAGTAAACCTGTTGGACTGGTGTTGGATGTCCATTGACTTAACAGCACATCCGCACACACACCCTTGAGAGGAAGTAAGTAGTTGCTGTTGTGACCTCCACATACCTGGCCTTAAACATAGCTAGATAATCTTTGGCTTTGTGATTTCCTGCCCGTGTTTCACACTCACACTGGGCTTTTGGTTGCGTGCAAGACAGATGAGTCCAGGTTTGTTAGGTCACGGACCCGAAACGTTTTGTGTTCAGATAATTCACTTTCACACTGCTTTATTACCCACACAAAAACAACTGGCCCCAAGTGAATGAGGCTTTACTTGGTGTGTCAGACCAGTTTATGCATGTGTGCAGCAGAATGAAAAAGTATTTGTTGTTAATGCATGTCTAGCTTTAATTAAGACATTGCGTGCTGACACTGTGTCTTTCTGAACCGTTTTGTTATTTTTTTTTTTTTGCTTTCTCTCTGTGAATAAAACTTCTTGGTAAGCACATTCTTGTTTCACCACAAATAATTTCCTACAGCTTGTTGTTTCTATTGTTTAAAATTGTGCACTTTAGCAATCTGTCAGTGTGGATAATGAATGCATAAATAAAAAAATAAATGAAACAATTGATAAAAGTAAAGTTGACATGTAACTTTTCTAATGGCCTGCTGGTTTTTCATTTGAGATCGATAAGTTCAAGTCATATTGTGGTGGAACCGTCCCAGCCCCAATAGCAATTACAGGCTACATGAAGGACGAGGCAAGTGGACATCATTGACGATTATAGTACTGACTATAACACTCATGGATCATCTTGTGTCGCTTTGATGGTTTTGTTTTATTTTTTTTTTTTTTTTTTTTTTTTTAGTATTTTTTTTATTTTTTTATTTATTATAATTTATTTTTATTTATGTGTATATTTTTTTTTTTTTTTTAACGGATTTTTTTTTTTTTTTTTTCTTTTTGTTTTATTTTAATTTTTTTTGTGTGTTTTTGATTTTATAACGTTTTATATTTTTAACGGGTTTTTTTTTTTGCTTTTTTTTTATTCTTTTTTTTTTTATTATTTAAACGGATTTATGTAATTATTTATTTAGTTATTTTTGTTATTTTTTATTTTTTTTTTTTTAGAAAACTTTTTTTTTTTTTTATATTATTTTTTTAGTATTTTTTTTTATAATTTATTTTTTTATGTTTTTAATTTTCTTTTTTTATATAATTTTTATTTTTTTAGTTATTTTTTTTTTGTTTATTTTTTTATTTTTTTTATTTTTTATTTATTATTTAATTATTTTATTTTATTTTTTTATATTTTTTTTATTTTTTACGGATACACAAGAAGCAATCCCATCTCCAAAATATTTTATGATTATGCTTAACAATATCAAAGTGGAAACTTGTGAAACGAGACTGGAATGGAAATCCTTCCCTTCAGTAACGGTCAGAGAATAACCCACTTTCCATTATTTCTAAAACATGTGTGAATAATGGCTGCGGTTTTGATTCCAAAAACCCATTTGCAGATTTACACAGCTTTTTTTAAAAAACATTTGTGAAAGACTAAAAAAAAATAGCAAAAAAAAAAATTAAAAAAAAAAAAACTCTAAAAAAAAAAAACAAAAAAAAAAAAAAAAAAAAAAAAAAATAAAAAAAAAAAAAAACCCAAAAAATATAAAAAACACGGCGTCGTGATAGCTTTCTCGTCTTTCTCTCGTGAGGTATTCTCACTGAAAACTTCATTTCATTTGGCACGTTTGATTACGGTTGTTGTGTGTACTGTTCAACCGATAAGACAAACAAAGCAACACACTAACTGCTTCAAGGGCCAATTGGTCCGATCCCGAGCGCGGAAGGCGGGTGGGTGGGGGGGACGCGCGCGGCAGAAACCAATTAGGAGACGGAAGGAAGCCACTAATTAAAAGCTGCATGCTCTTACAGATTGCATCAATTTTATTTTCTTTAGCAATGGCCAGGGCCCGTGTAATTTGCTTGCTTGTTTGTGCGCCGTGTGCACATTCCAGGATTTTGTGCACACAGAGGCGACACTGTCTATCCAACCCTCTCGGCCCGTAGAATGAGGACAAGGAAAAAAAAAAGAGGAAAGTTCCAAAAGAAATCCAAAAAGGAGGTTAAGAATAGACGAGAAACTATTCATTAGACTTCAACAAGAGTCTCTTTGCAGAAATGTTTCCCTTCCTGGATTAGGTTCCATGGATAGCTGCCAATACATTTAGTGTGTTGTGAGTGGGAGATTGCATTATGCTCGAGTGGTTTGGGTGGTTAACCAATCCGCTCGCCTTGGAGAGCTGCAGGGAAAGGCTGAGCACCTGAGGAAAGCCGCAGGGCTGCTCTGATCACAGGGCCCAAGGAAAACATGCAGCCGGATCCTGGAACCAATCAGGAATGACACTGCGGAGTCTGACTTTTAGGAGACATCTTTTTAACATTTGACCAAATATAGATGTGGAACAACAAAGAAAAGACTGAGTGTATAAGTGATAGTCATGCAGTTAAAGGGATTGCACCAAGTTATTAAAAACAACAGAGAAGGCGGTGTTTAAATGAGCCGTGTCTGGCTGTTCATGTAAACATCCTCATTGTTTTATGTCATTACCTAATAACTCTTGGCAGCCTGCTCCTGAGCTATTGTGTAACCATGACTTCCATAGTAAGCATCATCAAACTTAAGCCCTAATATTTGCTTTTCATTATTGAGTTTGCTGCAAAGTATATTACGCATTTAAAAATGTATGAAAATAACTGTTGAAATATGAATTGCAACCACACATCTGAATGTCTTAACAGCTTTTGGAAAAACAGATATTTCCATTTTGAATAATAAAACAAAACAAAACTGATAACAGTATCGATATCAGTGCCATAGTGGAAAACTGAACGGATTAAGTATCAATTCCCTATCTTCTGATGCTCTAATTAGCCATTTTAAAAACCCATTTTCTACCACTTCAGACAGTAAATATCAATATAATACCTGATTTTAAAGGTCAGAACGTACAGACTAACAGAGACAACGTAGCTTGTAAATTTATCTTCAAATGTGACTGTTTCAAACAAGAGGAGAGGTACATACAGTATTATTCACGCTGGAGTTACATATTACAAATCTGATTGGATGTTTCAGTATTTCAGTCCCAGAACCTTCAGTTTTTGTCTTGGTTTGACTTCATATTTCATCAAAAGTCAGCACGGATGTTCTGAATATGTGGTCACTACTTCGGCCCACTGCTCCTCTGAGACAAACTGGGGCCTAGGATGAAGAGGAAAAAGTCTAAAGGAAATAACTTAAACCTTGTGTCTTCCTTTTCCATTCCACCTAATGTTTTTTCCAGGGCGCAACGTTCAAAGTCGGTCTTAACGTTCAAAGTCAATTTTTCGTGTACCCTGCTCATCGGATGTCAGGAAATGTACAAACAGGATAACACAAACATCAGGTATTTCTTATGAGACATTTACCAGTAAAGGTTATTGCCACTGAAAAACAGCTGCTATAAGCAAATATTCCTTCAGACCGTTTGATTTCATAAAGCTGGTCACGTACTGGAGAATCAGTTAAAGTCAATGAACGTGACTTAGGATTTCCTTGTTATTTGTCATGGTGTTAATAATTGTGAATAATCGTTAAAGCTACTATAGCACCTGGCCTTTGTTAAGTCTCTCCTGTACTCTCTGGTCTTCTGTCAGAGCAAACCTGGCACACTATCAGACAGCAGCAATGTCGGTAACATCTAGTGGTGACATGTGAGAATACAACAGGGGTGGGTCGATCAGTCTCAATTGCAAATGGGTAGCTTTAAAATTTTGATGTTTTTGATCGCAGTAGTCACAACACTAAAACTTGTGCAACCTTAACTCCCAATGTGTTGAGCCATTTTTATTTTGTCGTTTCTGCTAGCATATGGTCTTTGCACCTGCTCGCACACTAAAAATATAGTTTCATAATTCAATGTCAACACTCAAATTCACAGAGTTGGCTTTCACCAGTGTTTTTCCTCTTGACAATTACAGCAAAATGATCTGTATGTCTTCCGGAGAAAAAGAAGGAAAAAAAAAAAAACAACAACCCAAAAAACGCGGCAGCCCACTAATTTTAGATGGACGTGATTGAGCCCGGAGGCCAAACGGGATCAGACCCACATCCGTCGAAAGCCAGGGCTGCTAATTCTAACCATAACATCGCTAACATATGTTTTGCTGTGCCCAAGTGCTGATTTGAGAGCTGCTGGAAGCGGGGCTGCCGGCTGGGTGCATGGGACCATTCTTTCTTGTGGCATGTTCTGTGGATATTGGCGCACAGTGTGTATATTTATAGAGGCTGGGTCATGACACATGTACACGGACTACTTGTTCTTTCTTAAGGACAGGAGCAGCAGCCACTTGCCAGGGTAAAGTGTATACAGTTAGTGGCATATAGGGAATTTTCAGCAGGTTGAATATTTGCTTATTTCTGCTGTACCTGATTTTTAGTGTCTCAATAACATGGAAACATGGAACTTGTTCATTTTAAAAGGTTTGCAGCAGTCTGAACCTATTCCGCAATTTCCAAATGAATTCCAAGTATCCTTATTAGCAACTATGACTTTGTAAGCACGTTTCACAACTTTCACTGGCTAGATGCTAACAACAACTAACATGCTGATGGTGCACTTCTTGATTCACAGAGGATAAATCGAGATTCACAATTTTTTACCTGTATAATTTATTTAACATGACAGTATAGTGTGAAATGATGGTTAAGAGTGAATGGACTTTCAGCAAATCACCAGACCCAGACAAAGGGCCTGATATATGTCATTTGAAGTAAAGCACCATTGTAATTACCATTACATGATCTGCATGCTGTTTGTCTAATCGCAGAGTGTTTCTTATACCTCATGGAAATTGGCTAAGGATGATGTTATATTGCTCATAGAAAAATGGAATGGAAGAGTAAACAATTTGTGCCCATTTCATACCCTTTCTGTATTCCTTTTCAGACACTATTTATACGTTAGCTCTATGCCTTTCCTGGTTTGAATTCACTTCCCAATAGAGCCATTGTGGTCAGTGTAAATCTCTAGAAATAATGTCCGTAATTGCAAATGACATTTTCATTATATTGTGTTTTGTCTTCATTACGTTACCTATCATAGTGGTCCTGAAAAGACCTTTCAACCTGCTACATTTGGACAAATTCCCAACATCCACCTGGCCTCTGTTTCGTCACACCATTTTTCTGTTTCCATATTTGGCCTGGGAACGTTATTACAATGAGGTTATTAGACAAATAGTTTGAGGGTTAGTTTTCAGTCATCGCGTGGCATGATTATAATAGCAGGAAATAATTGTATGTGTCCTGTAGAGTTTGAAGTCCAAAGCTCCGGAGGAAGTACGCGGTCAGGGATAGGAAGTTGTTCTATTACTGTAGTTGCGTCCTATTGATGTTCAGCCCAAAATAATAAAGCACTTGGACAAAGGAGTTTTTGGCTGTATCTGAGTCATGCTGGCTGCTTGTGCACTGTTCACACGTGTATTTAGGTATTACATCCAGAAATAAGCAAAACAGGAAATTCATAGCTATACGGAATTTGACCTCTGCACAGTTTTATTGTTCCAAACAGGCTTCATTGCTGTCAGAGTTTAGTTGTCAAAGAGTAACCATATTTCGTAACTTGAAATTACTTATTGAGGGCATTTGGTTTGTAGTTCCAGCTCTACTTTGAAGGCCCTGTACTAAATTTTCCCCCATGTATTTGACCAAAATTTGTCTTCCCCCAGTACAGAGCTGTACAATAGATCTGTCAAAATCAAATGACGGAAAATATAAATTGTGTGGGAAAAAAAGTATTTATACATATATGAAAACTATAGTGGGTGATGAATAGCAGTTCTTAAATTTGACATAAAACAGGTTACATCATTATTACGTTACATTATTTTTTGCTATAGAAGAAATCATATAGTACTCAGTTGTTGTTTTTTTTTGCCAACTTCAACAAATTTAAACTGCTATCCCAGCTACTTCTTTTTACCATCACAGAAGCCATGTTCATATTCCTACTCTGTTCATTGAGCAGACACAGATGCAAGATAATTTTGCCTTTGAAGCCGGGGTTAAGAGGATCCAAGCACCAAACTGACCACAACAGAGTAAAGAAGCTCTTCACTGGGGGGCTGTAATCTCCCCGCTCCTTTCGAACCCCCGACTCATCCCCCTGTACCACCCACCACTCCGGATCACAGTGACTTCATTAGGATGGCATGCTGTTTTGCCAATGTGGTTCCAATCGTGGGCCCAAAACTGTACATACACACACCCTGCAGGAAATGCAGCTGGGTGACAGAAAAAAAGAGTGAAGGAGGTAAAGAGGAGCGGAGGAAAATAAAACACATGTGAGGCGACGCGAAAAGGGGGCGGGGGCATGATTAACGAGACCGACACTTTGAAGACAGGAAGACACCTGGCCACCATCTTGTCTCAATGGGCTCCGGACAGGCGGTAATGCTTTAGTGTGTAGGAATTAAGTTCAGCGCATCTCAAGGGGTTTTGGCACGAAACCCCCGGCCAGATGGGCATAAGGATGGAAGCGTGCAATGTATCAAGACAGTTTCCAATGCCCTTTAGCCCGTTGATTAAAGGGGAACGATGGCGTGAGGTATTAAACATTGCAGGTGAATTGGAAAACATCTTAAATTTAGATGTATCAATTTGAAACTTCTTCAGTAGATTACTTGCATAAATGTAAAAAAAAAGAGTCAGAAATCAGAAAATTGCACTTTGTGATGTCTTATTTACTATTTGAATAAACTACATCTTACTGAAAAATTGAATAAAAATGCAATTTTTGCCTCATTGTTAGGAGTTAAAACTTTCATAAATCAGACTTAAAATTAGATGTCAACAAATCCTTCTGTACAATCCATTAAAAGACTGGAAAGTTTGATGTAGATAGGACAGACTGGACAATGTTGTTTCCATATGCTCTATATATGCAGAGAGCAAACTGACAAAACAATGTTTTGCCTCTAGGCCTGCCTTAACTTGAATAACCCAAGCATCTTAGGCCAACTGAAGAAATTTGGATACTGAAAAATATTTTTTGCAGTTATAAAGCCTGTCCAACATTTCTTCCTTGAAACAAAACATAGTGTAAGGTTGATCCCATTTTAGGTAAACGATTGTGGTTGGTCTAATGATTTTTGGAAGTTAACCAGAATGAGTTGGATTCCAGACACTATTTTCACCACTTAAAATATGATTAGGTTCTGGCTGAAACTATTGTGCTATTTTTATAGTCTTATATAGTTCTTTAATTCTTTTGATCCTTGACACTATGCATGCATGTCAAATTTGACTGTTATCTTCTAAATGTGTCTAAAGGTTTTATGTATATAACTATGTTAAATATTAATGTATCTTGCATTTATATAATTACTGCAGTTTGTATTACCAAAATGATGCCTTGAAAATCATCCATTGTTATTGTGAGCAGTAAGAATGACGTAGCTGCTTGTTCTGTGGACATAAGTTTAGTGCCGTACTGTGGGACATTCCAGGCAAATCAATAACCTTTTCATAAAGACAAGGAGGTGGTGAACCCATCCTGTTCATATCAAGTTTATCAACATTAAATGAATGGCCTTTAACGCTCTTGATTTTAAGTTAAACAACCTTGGCTTAGCATTGAACCGTCTCTTTACGTCTCTTCACGTTTTTATTTTAATTTGCACTGTTTGACTTGTGTCTCCTTCCCTCTGCCTCTGTGTGTGCTTTGCCATCTGCCCCTGCTCCCTCTCCCTCTTTTTGATCTGGGGGCAGTTCCTCACCTTTTCTCCTCTCATTCTCTTCTCTTGTGCTTCTTATCATTATAATCCAAGTTGCAGAAAGTAAACAACAATTTTCTCACAATTTATGAGTGAACCTGACCAGCACATGGACATGGTGCGCTTCTCCCGATAGCAGTCATTTTACACATGCGTGCATGACCACATTTGGCACATATTTATGCCTAAATGTAGCCGTGCATTTGGGCATAAATATGTGCCAAATGTGATATATATTTTTATTAATATATTGTACAAAGTTTTAAATGTGGATTTCTCCAGAATTATTGGTCCTTTTAACACAAAATAAAAACTGTAGTGATCCCACCACCCTGCTCTTCATGCCTGAAGTCCACCTGTCCATGTTGGAAAGTGGGAGAAGATCAAATTGAAAGTCAAGAACAATCAATATGGGGGTAAAAAATCTGATAATCCTTTTTTTCCCCGT
Organism: Periophthalmus modestus; assembly: GCA_019594935.1. Classification (NCBI taxonomy): domain Eukaryota; kingdom Metazoa; phylum Chordata; class Actinopteri; order Gobiiformes; family Gobiidae; genus Periophthalmus; species Periophthalmus modestus. Next base: position 13,337 of record JAIEZT010000572.1, read on the forward strand.
ATCACTCAGCCTTAGCTGTTAGTATAGTCATTTGTTTGGATTTACCGCAACCACACAATGTTTTCACTCCTGTGTTGTGTGCGAGACGTGAGGAGCCCAGTTACATAGCCTAGGTGAGCTATAACTGTACCTCAAAGTAACTCCCCATGTAAAGGCTCTTAGTCTCTTCCTACGCTTCCGAGAACTGAGCAATGTCCATGGGATGTTTGGCTGTGTAGCTTTGCCATAAAATATCCTCCAAGCGCACCACCGTTTGCAACTCCGGTCAAGGCTAGATCTCGGAAAATGCCGCTCCAGGTTGCTTTTGGCACGTCGGCACTGCATGGCAGCACGGTTTCATTAGCAGTGCGGAGGGTGCACTTTGAATGCCCTCTCTGACGCACAACCGAGCCAGTCAAAAGAGACCCCTTTCCTCTCTAAAATCACCAGGGGGGCTATTTCTGTAGTTGAAAATTGTTAAAGAGGAGAACAAGCCAGAGGAAAGAGGAGGGAGTGAGCGGTGGTGTTGTGTTGCGAGCGGTTCAGACTGGTTCACGTGCCAGATCTATAATGCGTTCCTCGGGGCTGAGAGCTGGCTGAACTCTGGACCGCGGTGCTCCGGGAGAGGAAGTCCCAGGCCTGGGGAGTTGCAGACATCCTGTTATGGAGCACTATTGGCCGCGATCAGGGCCGGAGCGCACCATCTGCAAGAGCGTTGGAGCACATCTGTCATTGGGAAAGAGCATCTCAATGTCACATAGCGTACACACATCCTCACGACCACTCACTGGATTGTTTCCGCTATACCAGGGTAGAACATTTTCTCATGCATTTTTGGGTAGGCCAGAGATTTTCCAGACCAGTACCATGACAGAGAGGTTAAGAATGGAATCATCTATTATAAAATAAGGTCTTAATATAGTCTTATTACTCAGTGGTACATAGAAAGCATTGCTAGTGGAACACTCCAAGAAGCTATCAGTGAGACATGGAGACAGATTTTCTCTCAGTGGTTCTAAAACAGGTGACTTCTAAAGATGCTGATACGGAGTCCTTTTTTTATCTGATATAATGTGAGTTCATCATTCATCAGCTACATTATCAAAGTACACTCAATCATATCTAATAATGACTTAGTCGCCACAGGTTTTGCATTCTAAACAAGCATATGTTAGGGTTAGTATCGACATAGTGACTTTTTGTGCTTTAAAAATCATTGTTTTGCTTCATTTTAGCTTCAGTCATTTTCTACACAAACTGCCCTGAACACAAATTGTCTATTGATTTGCCTGAACCTTGAATGTTTCCTATCAAATCCATCATTTCCGGACACACAATCCAAACTCCCTTTTGTATCTCAAGTGTTCAGAGCCATGACACAGTGTTGGCCTTCTGACTGGGCCAGACTGTCCCTGCCGTTCCCTGGAGCTGATAGGGCAGGAAGTCCGCTGGAGATAGGGCCCACTTGGTCCAGGCTATTTAGGACGACAGGAAGAGGTTAGTGTCTGTCTCTGCCCCCCTCCTGCTTCCTTGATTGGCCCGCTTTGTTTATTCAGAGTCATTCTCAGCAGTCCAGCTGTATTTGAAGTCTTCCCTTGTCCAAATGGCAGAATTTTTATGCTTAATGATAAGTGAATTGTAGTTTTTTGTTTATCTGAGTTTTACAATCCATCATTATAGTGTTTTATTTCCTTTTGTTGTACAGCCAGTCCAAAATCTTGTGTAAAATATTGACATTCCCATAAAGGATACATGAATTTCAAGACAGGCTCATTATTTATCATATCATAAATTGTTCTAACAGTAAGCTATGATTAAAATTACAAACTACTTCAATTGAGCACCACTAGCCTCGGTTTCCATAGAGATAGATACGAATAATGATATTGACACACTGCAATAAAAAAAAAAAAAAAAAAAAAAAAAGGTTTTCTATATCCTGGCCTGTTTAGCACCAGTGGACATTGTTTACAACATCTACTAACATACATCTTCTTGATGGCTAACTGTAACTCACTTTCATTGTAAAGGATTCTCATATGACATCCCTTAACCATTTCAAATCCCCCTGAACACTTTTTGGGTGGTTGTGAGGGGGCTCATCTCCTAACTTCAGAAAATCGCCAATAGACCTGGTATGCCGACTTCAAAGAGGCAGATCTTCAAACCAAACTAGTGCAAGATGGTCAGCTGGGATGAAAATGAGCATGAACCCCCACATTTGTCAGCCCCATGACTTATGTACATTCTCTCCCATTTGACCCAATGTTTTTTTCGAGGGAGGATGGACAAACCCAAGCTTTCATGAATGGCAGCTTGCACGTATTATAGGCAGTATATAGACTGTTACATTAAGCACAAAAGATTGCAAACAGGAAAACATTCAGTTGCTGTATTCTCTATGCCTTTATCTTCCCGCCTCTTTCCCATCACGCCCCCCACCCCCCAAGACCTGACGCTAGCTTGTCTGAGTGGCCTTTTGCCATGCATTCCTCCCCTTTCTGTTTGGCCTCTGTCTCAGGAAGTGGCCCAATTAGTGGATAAACACCATGGAGATGATGGGGAACAGGAGGTGGGGTTCTGGGGGGCTGGTAGATGCGGGCAGGGGGGAGTTTCGGTGCCGAGGCAGGGGGCTCCAATTAGGACTGGGTGCTTACAGTTTTGCATTGTTTGTTATTTTGTTTTTGATTTTTAGTCATTTTTCTCACCGAAAACACTGAATTAGTTGTATCATTCTTCATTTTCTGGGTAGGCTAAAAGTTGTGTTGCCATTTTGGGCCGACAGTATATTTTCTCTTCTACCAATTCATTCATATAGGCCAGAGAGGTGAAGTGCTTGGTTAAAAGTTACGTCAAGGTATATTTTATTGTAAACGTACAAATAATGACAGCGCTTCTCCAGAGCTTCAGAACTAACTAGCTAAAGGATTCACTGTAATGCGCATATTTTATTTTAGTGTCAGCTGTGTGGCAAGAGTGCCAACCAATGAAAACACAACAGCATGAAGCAATCTCTCTTCTGTTCTTATATTTAATACACAATTAATGCATGAAACCCATCAGAAATGCACTATGTCCAAACCTTAAAGAGGCAGTACCTGATTTTTCACGCATTAAAGTAAATTATAAAGAGGAACTCCACTCGGGCTGTCTTTTTCATAGGCACCCTGCTTAAAATACAATACAAGCAAACATAGTAAACATATACAAGTTCATATAGAACATTAAAAACAGGTGCATGTGTGTGCATAAGAGTTTGTTACCAGATTATTAATTTGCGGTCGTGTCACCAAAGTATAAGGTTGATGTGCTGTTAACATGCTAGTTGTTATTAGTATTGCTGTGACAGCAAAATCTCACTCTGGCCTCTGAAAGTCGTGCAAAGTACCTATAATCTCCAAATCAGTTTTCTTTGTTTTCGCAATGCTAAAAATATAACAAAAAACCCAAATTAATGGTAAACTAAATTATAAATTAACTAAACACAAAGTTATTATTGTATTTGTACCTTTTTGCTTGGGAATCTTCTACCTTGCAATGCTACGTAAACTTTAAATTCAAATTTTCCAGGTTATTACACAGTTTTGCCTTGGTTCGGTCATCGATGAATAGCTTTGTACACAACATTCTTTCCTATATGTCATTTATCAGCCCAACTCCATCTGACCATGAGACCACATTCCATCCGCAATAAATTAGATTAGACCAGAGCCCTCCTTTCCTTTTGGTAATTAGATTGACTGAGCTGACCCCTAGCCATATTACTGCAGTTTCACCCTGCAAACATGTACTTTGCATTCCACCTCTGCTGTCAATGCACAATTACGAGGACAGTGGAACCCAATAGTTAGATAAACAAACGTTATCTGATACGCACAAATTATACATGTGGACTCAAATTCTCCATGCAGCGACCACTTATGCACTCAGGATAGGCTAATATTAATACACACTGCTGCCAAAATGTCTGAAAGGTTGAAATTCTTATTGAGATAGCAGGAAGGAGGCCCAGTCAGGATATATGATTTTTTTTTTTCCCCCCCTTCTCCATTTCCTTGACTTGGTGGCTGCGCAGTGTGAGCAGTATTCCATCTGGCTGTCAGTGTAGATGAGTTACAGTGAGCGGTCCCTCGGAGAACCAAAAGGATGCAGAGCAGAGCTGGAAAAGCAGTTTGCTCCTCTTAACATGCTCCACACCTTTGAGTCGGGACGTCAGGCTGCAGGGTTATAAGTTATTTCGCTCCGGGACACGGGTCTGTGCAAAGGGGGGAGACGTCAGTGTGGTATCTGGTACAGAGATCCACAAAGAGATTGCAAAAACATGAATGCAATTTTAAACTTATTGTATGCTTTGTATAGTTGCATGGTGGCTAATTTGTCTTTAAATCAAACCATGGAAAAGCAGCTTAAATGCTTACATATTTAAGAAAGTTGTAATTTTTGTTGTTGTTGTAGTTGTAAAATAATCCAGGTCACAAATGAGAGTATGTTCCAGTTTGTTCCTGTAGAAAAGATTAAGCACTGAAAGTACATCTAACTATCAGCTTTATAGAAAGTCGTGTAACACATAAAACACTTAAACACATGTATTTACTGGAGAACCTAACATTAAATCACAGGGCTCCATGTTGTAGCCCTTTTATCAGATCAAAATACACTTAGTAGCAGTAGTAGTAGTAGTAGGTGCAGTAGGTATAGTTGTAGTAGTAGTTGTAGCAGGAGCATCTAATCCCTTTTTAATTTTCTGATATACTACAGTTTCTGTCTGTACAATAGATGCCCATATCTATGACAGTTTTGAACAAACTTCTAGTCTAAATAGTTTATTTGGACATAAAGTTTTCTGTCAAATCTAAATTTCTGTTTTGTTTTTTTTATCATGATGGAACTATTACATTTACAATTCTGTGGTCACAACTGCTGTTCATCTACCTCTTAATGTGTCAGTTTTTTAAAATTTTTGTTCCATTATACCATTTCTTATTTGCTTTTATTGCCATACTTGCAGAGATTGGGGAGTTTAGATAATGCAATAACATATTTGCTATAACACTCCTCCCATATATTACCCAAACTCTAAGAACACTGGTCTGAAACAAGCTAAATTACATGTCAGAGTGTTTGCCAAATAAACAGTCATTTCCGTCCAGACCCAGGAAAAAAAGTGGAAAACACATTCCACCCACTGAAATTGGGATTCCTCTGTGAAAGTCAAGCTATTTATGGTATGCACCGCTCTCCGCCCCTGACACATCCGGCACATTCCGCCTTTTTCCACATCCCTGACTGACAGTAAACGCCACCTCTAGCCCCGACCGCGAGCCCAGATTAAGTCTGACAGGCAAATAGACGCTCCTTAGCTCGCGATGGCTCTCGTGTTGTCATAGGCCTGAGTTCATGGTGAGATTTATAGGCCTGGAGTGTACAGTACCAAGGGGGCCAAGCAGTGCGAAGTGGGCTGGGACCAAGTTAGGGGGCTCTATAAAGGTTGTAGGTTATAAATACTTGACAGCGTAGTAAAAGTGTCAGAGTCTTCCTGAAGCAAGCACATGAAAACACATAGAAGCTGCCCTGGGGCCCGGCCTCCGCAAATGTTACGTCCCCGCCCACTCACCTATTTCTGACTGCTGGCTTTTGTAAACAGGAAGCAGAATGTCAGCCTGTTATTGGCTCAGGGTGAAGTTTGATTTATGGCAGGACACTGTCATGCAACGAGTGCTTATTGGGAGTCGTATATTAGCGTTTGAAAGTGTCCAAATGTTAATTGAGTCATTTTAGGTATGTGGAAGTGTAAACTTTTAACAACTGACCGAGGTGAGTTAGGTAAGAAACTTGTTTTTTGAGTGGTTGCCAAGGTGCAGACAACATGCTGTAGACCCTAGATGTCCTGCACATAAAAGACCCATTACCCTGTCCAGCTCAAACTCGAGGCCCAAACTGTTAATTGTACTATAAGTTGGTTAGCAATAGCATTGGGTCATACTGAACAATTAAAAAAAAAACAATTGATCTGCATATCCAGACATACTTTTAGTTTGCAATAATCTGATCTCTGCCAGATCTCCATCAAATATGAGTTAAATGTTGGCATACAATATTCAACTTATATCTTCACCCACCTGTTTTCAGAGCATTGCCTCTCACAGTGAACCTGCATACACCACTGACACCAGCACGCACATTGTTTGCTGCTGATCCCCAGTTCTGATAGGACAATGACATACTGGTACCTGATCCCAAGTCTGAGAAAAATATAATGGATTATCTACATATAATTTTAGTCCTTGTAACTGCTATGGAAATCATTGTTGACATAAATGGTTATTTTAAGAACCACACAAGCTTCATTTACCATGTGTTTTGGAAAATGGTTATCAGATGAAATCTAACTCTGGGTCTTATATACTGAGATTCATTTAACTGTATATTGTTCCTTAATATATTAGACTTGATGTTGTCACTTCAATAATTGGTTTGGCTTGATTAAAGCAGACCTATTATGCAAAATCTTCAATCGCTTATTGCCAATCAATCCCCGTTTTCACCACCACTGGTATACACCCACTGCTTTGTACTTACTATGTTCTCCAGTTTTATTTTCTTAAACAGTGATACGCATATGATTTGGTAGAACTGCGTAGTCATTTTGGTTCAAATGAAAAAAAAAACACTGCTTGCTAGTGTGATTTGCAACTATCCATCACAGACTCTTTCTTTCTTTTATCAAGTCAGGTATCATAGATTATAGCTATATAGCAGACACAAGCACAATAGGTCTTCTTTAAATGAAATAACTACATCTGTCACATTCCTTCAATACAGATTTGACATTAGTGTTTCCACTTGGACAAAATGTTATTTTTTACGGCCTATTGTCATACTTTATTTAGCAATACATTATGGATGTCTTGGATAGCAGAAATCCTTCATATGAACTTTTTTTTTTATTTCTCAGAGCAAACTGTTGGTAGCATATAATAGCGGATGTATTCACTCTCTCTTACTCGAATAACCTGCATAATATTTGTCATTGTTGTAATTTGCCAAAGCCCTTCTTAATGGTTATGTTTTTAAGTGATGCTATGGCTTCTAAAATAATATTATACCAACTGTGATCCACATTTATATACATTAAATAGTGAGCCCTGTGATCCTCAAGCCTGTTTCTTAGCATGCCCTTGCTGCGTTCTTTGAGTCAGGGAGCAGTGGAGCGCCGATGCACAGGGACATGTACATGCAGCTCCTGGTCTCAATAGCACTTCCTGGCGTGTGAAAGACAAGCCTCCTCCTTCTCTCTTCCTCCTTCCTGGGCCCTCTCAAAGACTCTTGTTTGCCATTCTTGCGAGCAGCCTGTGAAAGGGGAGTCAGTGGAGGGAGAGGGAGGAGGAGGAGCGGGGAGGGAGGAGGGAGATGGTGGTGACAAAAAGACAAGGAAGGAGCGGATGGGTGTTTGCCAGGTGTTCCTTTTGTGCGTCTCACCTTGCACTCAGCCATGGAGAGAGACACACACACAGGAAGGTGGGAACAGATAGGGAGCAGGACTGCACTGTAAAACAAAAATAAAAGAAACAATGTATGAATTATTTACAGTGGGATACAGTCAAGTGGCAATCGTAAATAAATGTCAAAGTAGGGCTGTGCAAAATGAGAAAAACATTATAAACAATTCCTCCTTGAATTGATTTTTTTATTTTTTATTTTATCTTATTAAAATTGATATAAATGTTTTTCAATTTTCATTAATTTCTTAAAATAATTTGCATTTAACATAGAAAATGACGTTTTCTAGTCTATTATCTGCTCCAAACCACATGCTGTCAGAGAATTGGCTGTAGACCTCTCAATTAAAAGACCCAAGTTTTTCGCTGATCAGGTGCTTTAATTATAAACTATGCAGCAATTTTACTAGCAACAACTAGCATGCTAATGTGCAATTTCTGATTATCGAGCAATAAAACACTCTTTTGACCTCAAGAGCTGCTTATACAATATAACTGGACTGTACTGGAGCAAGACAACATGGCAAAAGTAAGGTACAGGCCCTGTAAGGTTTCAAACTCTGCAATGTCTGCTTTGTTTTTACAGCTGAAATTTCTGATGTTTGACCAATAAAATGATAACTATTGTACCATGAAGTTATAGCAACGATAGCTCCATCCGATTTGGATAGTAGCATTACATTCAAACCACATCTTTAACTTTAACTTTACTTTTTAGTTGCAGTTCCTTGAATGTTATTATATTTTTAGAGTGCTGACGAAGACAATCCAGGAGGGGGAACTAAGCCTGCAGATCCTTCCATTCTTCCACAGAGATAATCTCGAGGAAAGGTGCTTGCAGCCCACATTTCGGAGGATGTGTGTCTCATATTTATCCAGCCCCGGTACACGGCTTTTATGCACGCTTTGATGCACCAGCGATAAACAGCTCCTTTTTTTTTCGCACAGCCCATCTACAATGCCTTATCAACAACCCCGATCACGAGCAGGACCGCAACTGCCTGCTCAACCTGAACTCTCAACGGCTTTTGTGATACCAGCAGTTTTTCATTCTTCTCAATTCAATTCTCTATAGGCCCCCCCGAGTGAGGTCAACTGCAAACTTCGTGCATTACTCTAATTGCTATGATCAGTTTTCTGAAGCTGCTTAACTGGTACCGCAGGGGATGTAAGTATAGATAATAACCACAAATTAGACCCCATCTGCGAAACTTTTGCCCAAATGATCCTTATCTCGCAGGACCTTTTCACTAAGAGCGGATTGTACACAAAATTGCAACCACATGCCAGCCTGCAAACAAATATGTGTTGCTTGTTTGCGATTGGTAGACTGGCTTACCACTATTGAGCCCCTATAGTTTCTCAATACTTCAGCAAGATGTTTTTCATTAGGAGTAGAGTGCATGCAAGTTCATTATAATGTACCTTGGGCAGTTGGGTTCTCAAAAGATTTCCATTGTTTACAAATGTACAGAAACACACCTTATTGCTCTTGCAGGAACAATGTTATAATGTTCCCTTATCAACCTGGCATTCATGGTTACTCTCCAACATTACAGCCATTGACAAATGATTGATTGGAAACCTTCAATGTCCTTAGCAACACGGGTGACAAGGTGTGGTGCAGTTGTCAAGTCTGTTTACTCACAGCAAGAAGGTCCTGGATTGGATTCCTAGACGGGACAGTGCTAATGGCAGAACACAGAGCTGCAGCTTGTATAATGGCAAATAAAGATCCCTACTTTTACATTACAGTGAGAGGATCTTGATTAGGATTTGCCTATTTAGCATGTTATAAGTTGTAGCAGGAATGTGGTTGTATGTTTTGAAACTTTTTTTCTCTCCCAAAGACTTTATTGGACAGGACAGATGTAGCGAGATATGGGGAGGGAGAAGGCAGAGACATTCGGCAAACGGCTGTGGCCTGGAGTCGAACACACCACAGCAGCATGGTAACAACCACTTATGTGCTACACTTTAAACCGCTACACCATCAGCACGCACATATCGCTGTGTGTTAACCATTATACAAGTCTGCACTTTACTGTACAAGAGGCTTTCACCGTTGTCAGAAGAAATCTAGATCTTTAGTTACACATACCATTCCAAGTGTTTGAACCATATTGGATTTGACAAAGCTTCATGTGATTGGTTCCAAAGCTATCTCTCAAACAGAACCCAGGCAGTAGTAGCCGATGGTTTTAAATCAGATTTTTTAACTTTAAGTAAAGGAGTGCCCCAAGGTTCAATTTTGGGCCCCCTACTTTTTACTATTTTTATTAATTCTATTGGTCACAATTTAAAAGAAAGCCACATACATTTATATGCAGATGATGCTGTTTTGTATGCAAGTGCTCCGACTGCTGATCAGGCGCTTTTAAAACTTCAACAAGATTTTAATGATATCCAAAACTCGCTCATAAATCTTAAGCTGTTTTTAAATGCAAATAAAACTAAGTATATGATTTTTTCAAAAAAACACTTCAGAAACGTACAAGCTACAAATCTTTACACACTAAATGGTACATCTATTGAAAGAGTCGACACTTATAAATATCTTGGTTTTTGGCTTGATGAAAACTTATCCTTTAAAAACACATCTACGAATTATCTAATAGTTTAAAATCTAAATTATCATTTTATTACAGAAACAAATGTTGTATACCAATAAAGTACAGAAAAGAAATAGTGCAAGCAACCTTCCTCTCCATACTGGATTATGGGGATGTGGTTTACATGCACACGTCAGCCACTACTTTGAAACCATTGGATCCACTCTTTCACTCTGCCCTTCGTTTTATTACAGGTGATGGATTTAAAACTCATCATTGTGTTCTATATGAAAAAGTGGGTTGGACATCACTGTCTGTTAGAAGAGAACAGCACTGTCTGAAGTTTATTTATAAGGGACTACTTCAAAAACTACCAGAATACCTCACCTGCATGTTAACCATTGAAACTGGAACACTTAACACAAGATCACATGACTGTATAAGGCTGAGCGCTGGCCGCACCAGAACTGAGATGGGAATGAGGGCTTTTAGCAGTTTTTGCTTCACAAAAATGGAATGCACTCCAGCAAAAGCAAAACTGGATACATTGGTGACTCAGTCACAGTTTGATGATTTGTTAACGGACTTTTATATATACACACCTGCTCCTGTTTTTGATGTTTTTATGGACTTGCTTGTTTTGATGTGTTTTAGTTTTGTGTTGTGTTTTGGACAGGGCGCCCATGAAAAAGAGAGCCTAGGTGCTCTCATTGGGTCCCCCTGTATAAATAAAGATAAATAATAATAATAATAATAAGTCAAGCCATGTTATTCTCCTTCCAGATTCCCGAAATGGTGGTGACTGGACACTTTTCATCTCCCGAACGCAAACATGTAACTCGAACTTTCCTGTCGATTTAATTTGGTGCATGCCTTGGCCATCGCAAACCTGACCACAGGATGTTGTATTGAGCCCTTAGTTCCTTTTTGGACGGCTCGACTACCGTTTATTATGAGATGAAAAGTACTGCCAAACTCAACAAAGACAATAACCACCACTCTCCATCCAGCCTCGCTAATAATTCAAATATCTGCTATGAGATGGAAGAGTGTCGACTTTCAGTTTGAGGTATGTTAGTTTAGAGATTAGACTGTCGACAGCATGCGAATAGGCCTGTTCCATCTATCTTTAGCTGCAGCGTGTTGTCGTTGCCTTGCCAAGGGGAATCTCCTAGATCCGGACCGGTTACACAATCGCAGGTGCGGTTAGTTTGAATTTCTTCGAGTAGAGTCATGACATAAGTACAAGCTGGCACACTTTTCTTTGTTGGCCAGTTCCAACCAGATTTGCACACTGCATAAACAACTCGAACACAACATCCATTCTGAGTGTCTGTGTTTTGCGTCACTGTAGGCCTTTCAGACACGTGCTCATACAAGGGTAGACTCATGTGGTCAGTTTGGATGCATTAGCGATTAGTTTATAGGCTGCCATTGTTGTGATTACATTGGTATTTATTGTATTAACAAGTAAAAGTCCGTAATTAGCATGTAATTGAGAAAACCACATTTTAATAGCACCATTGAGAAAAGCCTGCAACTGATCATAAATAGTGAAACGGGCACAGATTTAGGATAAAATCTTCTGTAATGGTACAAAAGTATTCTGATAATGACACCAATAGTTGATTTGTTTATATTTTTTTAAAATTATTGTGACTATTACCTATTAAAACAGACCTATCATCAAAATCTTACCGCAAAATGTTATAGTTGTTTCCCCTCACCAGTGATTCGTGTATGTTTGAGTAATCTTTAAACGCTTATTTTTGAGACAACATATTGCCGATCAATCCCTGTTTTCACACTACTTACTTTGTCCGCAGGATTTTGCAGTATTGCGGAGTAATTTTAGTACAAATGATAAAAAAAATCTGCTGCTCGCTAGTATGATCTGCACCTATCCATCGGAGGTGTTGACCCTTTGTTATGACGCATTTACGCTGATGTAGCTCCCATCGGGCATTGCAGTTTTCTAACACGGGAGTCTGTGAAATTGTTTTGTTTGTTAAGTTGTTTTAGATGAGTATTGCGATTTTAAATGTGCAAGTTATAACACAATGATCCACGAGTATCATTGATTGAAGCCATATAGCTGACACAAGCACAAAAGGCCTTTGTTAAAGTTCATATGGTTAGAATACTCATTTCACTAAAACATAGAGGTAATTCCGTAATTGGGGTGACAGTAGCTCAGCTAGTAGAGCGTTCTTCCACTGACATAAACATCATTGCTATTGCTATTCCAGCTCCCACAAATTAATGCTGTTGTTGTGTCCTTGAGCAAGACACTTAACCCACCCCACCCCCAGAGTCTGTGCACACTGGTGTATCAGTGTGTGTGAATGGGTGGTGTCTTGATGTAAATTACTTTGAGTGCCTTAAAGGTGGAAAAATAAAAGTGTGACCATTTACCATAATTATAGCAGCCATAATGTTAACAAAGGCCAAATCTAGTGCAAGTCTAAATTACAGAATAGTTATGATTACACTGATAAATGACCACATTGTTAAATAAGAGTTTAAATGGAAAAATGCCTTCCTTGGTAATAAATAGTTCCTGCATTTTGGATGGAGTGTTTGGTGTGGATGACATATGTTGCAGTATTCCATTTTAGAACTCATTGCTACTTCCTGTATGTTTGTAAATTTCTTCTCAACTTTATTTCCACAAGCCGCGACTCAGCTGATGTAAAACAGTGATAAATATTTATCACAGATCCTTTCCCACCAAAACAAGTAATACTTGAAAACCTGCAATATCCACTTTAAGTATGTTGCTGCAAGTTGGCCCGATTCATTCCATAATGACATTTTGACAATGTCAGTACCTAATTTGATTATATTATGGTTATTCATTCAGACTAAAAATATTATTTAGGTTACGAAGGTAGAGGATATTTTTGGTCTTTTGGTCATTTGGGCCAGTTCACCAGGAAGCACAAGGGCCAATAAAAATTAGTCTGAGGGACACATTTAGCTCCGGGGCCACAGTTTCGCCACCCCTGTAGAGTCTCTTCCAAATTACAACACACTAATCTGGAAGTTATGGTCAAATGACTACATCCCACTATAAAAGCAACAGCGCAAATATGATAAAATACACTTTTCAGAAATGTACCTCGCTATGTAAAGCCCTGTCGTTCATGTAATAAAAACAAAGTGTAGGAAAAAGCACATATAATTGGAGTCACACGAGCTAAACAGGGCAGCCACAAGATTATGTCTCGCTGCTAACCGCTGTGACTAAGACTACATCCAGCTTCCATTCATGTCTGCGGAGCATGATTCAATTACGACCGGCTTACTGTAAGACAAATACAGAAATAGACCGTATTTGTCTTAGTGCTGGGGCCGGCTAGTGTTACACTCAGCCTACCCAAGGTCACAAGACTGTAAAATAATCCCCCATGTAAAAGGAAGGATATGTCTCTGCAAACAGGGCGTTGCTGACTTGGCTGAAAAGATAGGACTGAGGATAACACTGTTCTAAGACTCCAATCCATAAACGCGGACGGGTCATATCGCCGTGATTGATTTGTATTAACCCCCACCCTCCATCTGAAGGACAGTTACAATACCTGAGTGTGTTCCCGGTTAAGTGGTTATACAAAACAAATGTACACATAAAACTTGTGATCTCTTGTCCTATTGTATTAGGTTCCGTATACTATAATTATGTACAAGTAAGTACATGTGTTTAATACATGCAAATGAAGTTATGTAACTATATACTAGCAGATTTTAACATGTTTTTTGAGATCTCTAAACATTGCAGGAATTGTAATTGAACACCTCTAAAAAGCAAACAAACCAGACAGTCATTTTGATGCCTCACAAGAGTTTGGTATCATTTAAAAGTCCTACATTATGCTAAATTGACTCTTGTGAGCTTTAAGAGCCATGTTATAACATTACCTCATCAAAAACACCTGGATTTTTTTTGTTTCATTCATGCATGTTTGAGTAATCCTTTATCATTATGTCTGTGTATATCTCCAAAGCTCAAAATGCTCTGTTCCACCTTGTGATGTCTTGAAGCTGTAGTTTTCAAGACAACAGCTACCTTTTACCTTTAGTTCAGTAGAGTTTGGCAATTCCAGGGGTGAAATTATCCAAATTATTCTAATGAAGGTGGAGCACTTCATGACATCAGTGTGGAACAGAGTGGCCTAAATATTCAAGATGTGTGTGGTAAACATGTGTGAATGAAAAAAAAAAAAAAAAAAACACAACTCTGGGTAAGTTTTTTGGTCAGGAAAACAACATTATAGCACACATAGATCAGACATAGTGTAGTATGGGCTGAGAATTCTCCTGCATTATGGTTAAAAACTTCTCAAAAACACCCTAACTGTACAAAACACTATTATTTCACACATTATACTTGTCAACTCTACATTTTTACTGGAAACAGCCACTGTGATTTGACCCGTTTTCTTAGGGTTTCCAACTGATAGATTGAGTCTTTGTAGCTTTTGTATAAATCTGTGTCTTCCGTGGCAGCTAAAAGAAGTGATTTCCCTGTATGTTTTTGTATATAAAAACGGATATCCTCTTCTGTCATTTCATTTCTCCTTGAGTCCGGCACCCTTTGGATAAAACCCCTATCAATTTTTTCGCCTTGGTTTTGACCTTGGCGACTATAGCCCGTTACATTGCTCCTGGCGCTGACCTGTCACTACATATCCATTTACAACATCCGCAAATGCACACACTACTAGGGCCCTTAGCGCTTATACCCCCCTCCCTCGCCCGTCGCCATAGAGACAGCCAGTCTGACCCGGAATGCCACTGTATGTACGCACCAGTGAAGGGTTACACGCCTCTTTCAAAGTATCAATTAGGCCGGACCCCCCTCCTCAGTCCGCTCTGAATGCGATGGCGACTCGAAGGCACAACAGTTTGGGCAGATTCTCAAATTGCAGGGAGCCACACTTTAGCTGATGGGGCTGGTGTTGAGTACTGTGCCCCCCCCGCGCGCCACTCACTGCCCCCCAGTTTGTCTAGCTTCTGTGACATGTAACAAGAAAGGAGCACACCTTCTTCACCAGGACGAGCCTTAAAGAGGAAGTCTATTGACAAGCCCATGGCCCCATGGGTGTCCATTCGGACCATTCGTAAAGATCAGGGACCTGAGGGGGGCGCGCGTGTAAAGGATATCTAATAGAAATGTTAAGGGACAACTTGATAGTTTGGTAGACATGGAGACTGTTGCATACTATTTGATAGATTTGAGAAGTATATATTCACCTGTTTATTTAATGCAAGTCTGTTATTGTTATTAAGCTGTTCAGTTGATATAAGTGTAGATGTACATTCTAACAAACACCAGTCATAAACAAATTTGTTACACAACTGGAATGCATTGCATTTATGCAAGAAATTGCAACGCCCTTTACTGAAAAGGCCTGTGATTGGTCTTCTTACAGTTGAGGTACAGTATAGCTTCCTTGAGACTTGTCAGCTTGTCCCAAGGCCACTGCAGACTCAGTCCTCCAACTTGTCAAAGCTAAGTACTGAATAAATACTGCATCTAAAGTCACAATGAGTTTGTAGTTGTGGTACACACGAATGAATGTAGTCTAGTGTAGAGAGTAGTGTTTATATTTAATAATTATATTTTTGTTGTTTGAGTGTCTGAGAAAAACTGGTCTAGGTAATCATTTTATTTCACTATACTGGTTTATTGTAATTTTGAAGAAGATGTTTATGTTTGAGGTGTTTCACAGACACATACATTGTGCTGGCCGGTAGTACTTTAGTTAAACTACTGTACATGCATGATGTGATGTTCAGTCACACCCCACAATTGCCTGTATCGGTCGGTGGTTTACCTGAGTACATTTAGCCAGCTGTGCTCTGTGGAAAAGTTGGGCCCGCATCCGCACACCGCTCGGAGCAAGCTGCGAGGGCCTTTGCAGTTTGCTTTGCTTTTCAATCTCTCCATCATCACCGAGGCATTCCTCAGTGTGCACCGAGTAGAAGCGCACTATGTAAATTTGTGCTGCCTCAAAGAATTATTCAGCTGTGCTCACTGAGAAAAAAAGGACTGGGAAGTTCCTAAAAAAGATCTAGGAATAGAGGTCACGCGAACACCACATAAATCACACCCCACCACCACACAGACTGCACCGCAGCAGATGGGACTTTGGTACTTGGAGCAAGATCTTTTTCGCGGATCAAAACCAGGACCAACCCTTCAGGACCATAAACAAGTCCTCTCGTCAACCCCCAAGCAGAGGCTGCAGCCTCTGTGTGTTTCAACACATCCCTCTCCACTTCCTTCCTGCCCCACCCATTGGATTTAATACCTGCCTGTCATGTTTGCTTCTCCTCTTCCCCCCCTCCTTCACCACCAGACCCTTGCTGCGTATCTAGTAATTACCCAGCACTGAGAAAAGCCTTTCATTTGAAAGGATTGGCAATTATCTTGGTGGAACACAATAAAAATGGCTTCCCCTCCAGAGGAAGGGGAAGTTTGAGCTGCGGTACGCCGCCGCATGTCGCACCACCCGCCTCTTGAAGTGGGAGCAGAGGTGGAGGTCCTGCACGAGGTGTGTGTTTTTCACTCTTGGGCCCTGGTGAGGATAGCTGCTATTTAAAGCAGAGACAATACAGATTGACAAGTTGAAGTGGAAAAGCTTTTTTACCTCATTGTTGAATCACAGCTTTTTTTTGCCATCATGTGTTATAGACTAACAATTTTTTATAATTTGCAAGTATATTTTTCAGCAGGTACATATGGATTGGAAATATTAGTCTGTCCAGCCAGACTCTCATTTTCCTTATCTCCAGACTCCAGACTAGGAAATACTAGCAAAGTACTGGCATTGCTGTTTAGATCATGAAGCTGGTTTAAGTTTGAAAGGCTGTGTGATTTAAAGCCATGTCCTGCTGTTCACCTCAGTGGAATCTAGTTCAGGCCTCTCCAGTGTGTTTTATGGTACAGTTGAGAGTTTAATCCCAACACCTCTGTGGTATTACTGACTTCTTTGACCTTTGGGACCTTTTTGTGCCCTAGCAAATGATACAGTGACAAAGCACATAAAACGTAATGAAGTTGTAAAACGCACTATTTCTGAAAGTGTGAAGGGGAGGAACTGTTGTAATTGGCTTATGTAGCATTTGGGTGTTTTGCTGTGTAAGCGGAGAAGGTGCTTGGTGTTGATGGCACAGAAGGTGTGACGATGTGGCCTCAGGGTTATAATTGGCAGCAGTGGCAGTCCCGACAGTTTGTGTTTTCAATAGCTGTTAAAGGGACCACCCTCAGCCCTGGCATCAGAACGTGTGAATGTGGGCATGTATTAGGTGCCAGTCACTCAAATTTAAACCAGGAATGACTGGCCACACGTGTCTTACAAAAGTTATTTATGGACTTTTTATTGGGCACAGTTTCATTTTATCCAGTAAAAAATATTCACTCATATGGCATGTTTTTGCTGCTAGTAAAAGCTTGCTTGCATTTAGATGGGTTTAAAAAATTATTCCTTTAGAGTATTCATTTTAGATAAAATTTCTTGCTCTTATGGCTATGCAAAAGGATGGTCAATACAGTTTGCATGAGGTAGGCCAAATGATCACACTGTTGGATTTGAGAATGCATACTGATGTTGTACCTCACTCACATTATTACTATGGCAGCCACATAGTCTGAGAGCTCGGAGTGATTGTAAAGTAACAAATGGCTTGGCTTTTTCATGGTTTGGGCAGCAATGGCTCAAGAGCATTTGTATATGAACCAAAGTGTACCTCATTGGATTCCAACGTCAACATATACTATTGTTGACGTTGGGGCTATAATATATGGTATGCTACATGCTTTCCCTTAACTGACCTTTTCTCCTACGATTCCAGACATCTGATTATTTGCAACTTAAAGCCATAGAATATAACTTTTTAGACTTGTTGAACTAAAACAAATGTATGCATTTCTACAAAGCTTTAGTTTTAGGCTTTTAGAAAAGAAGACCTCTTCCTGCTTGTTTCCATGGAAAAGTTGCTCCTTATATAATATAATTTCCCACATCTCTTCATGGAAAATGTATTGTTTTAAGTAAGTATTGTTTTAACTTTACATTTTCATAGAACCAAGGTGACATGCCACCTCTAGAACGTTACATACTGTATTTTAAAACAAGTTTGAATTTAGTGTATACTGAATTTCAAATCAGCAGTTGTATCTGATCAGTTATGCCCTTTTGCTGACTGGTAGGCCCCACAGAAGTCACATGTCGCTCCCAGGTCTACAGACATTTGGTCACCATTGCTGCGAGAACTTCCCACCTGTGCGCCTGCCCTCCTCACACTGAAGCAGCTTTTTTGTTTCCTGCTCCTCCTCTCTCCTCTCAGCCCCACCTGTCGTTTTTTTTCACCACTGGCTTGGAGTGCAGAGGCGAAGTTTGGCTGGAACAGCTGGTTGCCCTGGAAACGCTTTGTGCCACGGCGGCAGATTGGAACAGGAACTGGCCTATCCGTGTCAGTGTGCAGGCAGGATCTGGGCCATGCCTTGTGTTAACAGATTATCTGATTTCCATTCAGGCGGCTCGGGTATCGGCCCCACTCCCCCGCTCTCTGGAAAAAAGCCCCCCCGCACAGCCTCTTTCTGAAAAGCCCCCAGAGCCCTCCTCTCTTCTCCCATTTTCCTGTCTTAATTACGCACTCCTTTGTGCAGCTCTTGTTTTTTTCTTCCCTTCCCTCCTGCTTTTCTGCCTTCTCTTCATCCCTCATCCCCTCCCTTCTCACTGTCTGTCTCTTACTCTACTCGACTTTTTGTATGTCAAGAGATGAAGACCAAAGCGGATTTTGAAACTATTTTCTCTTGTCACTTTATAGACCAGTTAACACAGTGTTTTGTGATGGCTTCTCATTTCATAATGCTTTGCTTGTTTTTGGCAGAGAGTAACTTTGCTAGCTGACTACAAACTAGAAGAGCAAGTTTTGTTTTTTTGTTTTCACGATGTAACTTTCTCTACGGTTTGTCACCTGCTCTTCTCCATGAAGATGTTTTTGCTTTGCCTGGAATGTTACTCAGTCTAGCATTAAATGTATTTGTCTTGCATTTTTTCAATTACAGGTGTTTTATATGGCTTAAAAAACATGCATTCTTATTGTGAGCGGGGTCAGCTCTCCACAGATCTGACCTGTGACTTGACTTTGTGATGGTCATCTGCTTGTCTCCATGCACTGATGTCGTACTACGGGGACATTCCAGGCAAAGCATAACATCTCAATGAAAACAAGCAGGAAACCAGAAAAGTTTACATAGCACACATATAATCAAAGTAAGTTACTAGTTAAACATCCCATATTCTTTTACAGCAGTTTGAGAGACATTTTTGATACGCTCCAAGATGCAAAATATATCAAAGTTTGGATTACAGTTATTATCCTCAACTGTCCCAAACAATCAGCACCTCCCCAAATCCGGGGTCCCTTCTCTCATCTCCGTCATCGTCTCCCCCACCTGAAAGCCAATACTTGTGTTTTTTTCGATGCATAAAAGGCGCGGCGTTGTCAACAGGAGCAATCCGTCCAGAGCCCGTTGGAAGCCATGGTGAGAGCTCCGGCTACAGTTACTCCAGAGGGGGGCAAGAGGAGGAGGAAGAGCGGGGTAACTGGCTGTCTGAGTGAGGGGGGCAGCTGGAAGGGATTACCATGGACTCCCATACACGGCACAATTACAAACATACCATGTGTTAACTTGACTGTAGCGTAGCACCAATCAGCATATGAAGATAGAGTGGGCCAAATATATGCTCAAGTTAGCATGCTGTTCCTGTAGTGGACGTGGTGTAGAGTGGCGTTGCATATTGGGCAGTTACAACTTTGGATTGGAGATATGTTTTTTTTAGATATGTTGAATGCACTGTACCTGATTCAAATTTAACAGTGGTCCAACGTATTCATCACCTTGCATCCTAAATTATTCACTGCATTATTTCCTGGTTTATGGATGATCAGAACCTTTTACAATTAAATGCAGACAGCACACAGCAGTCTCATTTTGACCCTTAGAGCTGCTTTTACAATAATCTATGCTGGAGCAAAACAAAAGTCATGTATAGCCTCAGGTTTGAAATATACAAAAACTAGCCAAGAGATAAATATCCACATAATAATTTTACTGCATATCAGTGGCTATATATCTGTTGGATTCAGAGGCAAATGTTCCAGGCTCCTTTTTGGCTTACAGGGAAAAAACTACAAATAAAACCATGCAAACCATGCCATTAATAAGTTTATTTTGTAGTTATAGTATAATCACAGTTTTGAATCTGTATATTGTGCTTAAATGTGCTACACCAGATTTCTACAGGCCTAAAAAAATTGAAAAATAGAACTGGTTTCATTTTACATGATTTGCTGTGGTCCAAAGTTATTCCTCACTTACCTTATGCATTACAGGTGTTCTTATTATTCCCCGCGAGTTTTTAAAGCCTGTTGCAGCTTTCAGAGGTAAAGCTAACACACACTTCCTGATTATTGGACAATAAAATGCTTTCTAAGATACAGACACAAGAGCTGCTTATACAGTTTACACACACATTTTTCCTCAGATACATTGGAAACAAATCTGGTACAGGGCCTTGTAAGTCATGTTTTTTTATGGATTTATTCAATTTATTCCTTGAACAATAAGAATGATGCCATAAAAGCACCATTGTTTCTAGTGTTGTAAACCCAAGCTTCAAATGTAGTGCACACTTACTTCCCAATACTTAATCTCCAACCTTATCAATTCCCATTATGAAAAGACTTTGTTTTGATATCTTTATTTTTCTCAGTTTATTTTAAGACCTCCCCTGGCACTTCCTTCATAGGTCACGGGCGAGACCCAATAGCATAGAAAACAAAAGGAAAGGCTCCCTGCTGTAAACACATTGGAGCTGTAAAAGTGGGCACCTCCGCAGTGACAAAAACAGGTTTGTCGCTGCCACCCCCACCACCGCCTCAGATCCGGTTACCGAGCCGGGGAAGTGAGCCCAGACCATGAGAGGTGACTTGTCTGCGCAGAAATCTGACAGGTTTTTTCACATACGGGGGGTGGTGGAGGGGCTTTCCTACTGCCGCTTTTCCTATGTTCTATTACCCTCTGGGCTATGGGGGCTAATTGCACAGACTTCATACACTGGATGAGATAGCATATAATTTTGCATCTCATAGATATAAAAAAAAAATTTATGGGCATCAATTGAAAATATCCAAACTGTAATTAATGTAATCTTTTAATTCTTCTCAAAGTAATTGGACTTTACAACTTCATAACTTATTTGTTTTAACCTTAGGGGAAAAAAGTACTCTAGTTTCTTCCTATGGCGGAATAGTGACTCTATAATACAAAAGTTGGCAGTTTCATTCCTTGCTAGCTTATGTTGTTTGTCCTTTTTTGCAAGACATTTCACCCTCCTTACTGTATGAATGTTTTTGGAGAGGCCATGGCTCAGTTTGGGCAGCCATGTTTTGTTTCAGTCAGCCCTCAATCAGGAGTGACCAAAAAAGTAACATATTATCTCTCATTGCACAACTTAATACAATGTAAAGCACTTTGGGTATCGGCAAGGGCGTCATATAAACACTCCCAGACAACGCTAGATTTAAGAAATCATAATTAAATGCATTAAGTCAGTTAAACCACTCATGTCAACGAGGCTCTGGTGGTCAAGTGGTCGAGTGATTGTCAGTCACCAAAACAGCTCCAACTCTCTAGAGAAAACTCATCCAACAGTACCTTTTTTTTTTTTTTTTTTAATGCTGCTGTGTTTTACAAACTGGAAGGGTGGATGGGTGGTTTTTCAGAATCTAGAATATGATGATGTTTTACTGTCAAAACGTGGGCCCAGAGCCACTTTTTCCCTATTGGTAATTTTTTGTACTTTCCCATGAAATATGCAAAAAGTAAATTCCCAAATTTGAACCTGATCATTTTCGATTAATGTCTGGGCCCCGAGAACACATAAAAAAAACAAAATCTGCATTTCATATCCATATTCATTTTAGCCGCCCCCATCTGTATTAAATATTACTGCACTATGGCATGTTATGATGTCATCTGAAAGCCTGCAAGTAGTTTTATCAAATAGATTATAGTGTTCTTTTCAAATGTTTATATTCTTATGTGAATCTTGACTTTTGATCCCCATCTATGTCAGTGCATTTTGAATGGACTCTTTTGAACTTCACTACCAAACCAGGCAGCCTCCATCCTTACCTGAGTCGTGCCATGGGCTCAGGATGAAGGTAAACACTGTGATGTTTTAGGTTTGACGGAAGTTGAAAATGGATTGGATCGGGGGCCAGTCGCCAGTGTCACTCATCACTCAGCAGCCAGCCTGTTTACGTGTGTCTCTTTGGTGAGGAGCGGTGAAGGCCGGCGTTCAGATAGTAGAGTGTGGACTGGGGAGTATGGATGGGTGTACTTGGAGCTACAGCTTCTTAAGTGTCTTGTTGTGACATTAAGGGATTAGCCAAGAAATACAAGATGAAGGGGAAAAAGGATGCTGTGTATTTCAGTTTTGGAGGTGGTGCATCAAAGTCTTGGTGGTGTGGGAATTGATGATGCAATCTATAGATGTCTCTTCAGATTGTTTTCTATAATTATGTGTTGCTATTAGGTCAAAGTATAGGTTGTATCAGATACAACATTACTGCAAGGATAAAGGGTGCACTTATTATATCAAATTGCAATGGGCACGTTGAGCACAGGGAAGTCTGCAGCCAAAATATTCTGCATATAAAAGCTTGTGATTAAAGGCGCATTATGTAACTTTCGGGTGGAGGGGTCTGCCACCTGGAGATGCAATTGCTTTGCCTGGAATTTTCCACAGTACAGTATAAACATGTCTGTGTGACTTTTTTTTTTTTTTTTTTCAAATTAAACGCATATTTTCTTGCCTAAAACAGTAGTTAACCCGCTAGATGGGTATAGACTGTATAAAGAAGTTGGTCTAAGGAGTGTGACGTGACTGTTATTAATTTTCATGTTCTTGATTTACAGACAAAAACCCGTGAAATAAAAATAACTGGATCGTGTAGAGCAGATTAATACGAACATTTTATGACCAAAGCGATGAGCCTGACAGCAGCAGTTACAGAGGGAGAGGCAACAGTTTTTCCAATAGAAAGTAAATCTGAGCCAGAGTCGATGCAGCTGGAAGTGTGCCCAGGCTCACTTCCTATTTGGAACGCGCCGGCTAGCGGGTTAGCTATGTCCATTTAATTTACAGTCTATGCCACGGAGATAAGAACATGGCAGACTCTCCACCAGAAAAGCTGCACACTTTTTTTTTTTTTTCTTTTTTTGTCTCCTTCAGCTACACATTTGGTACTACCAGTAAAACCAATCCAAATGTTCCAATTACAGAAAGTTCCCTCCTCTCCCTTTAAAATTGTCAGTATCCTGATCATTTGAAATATGGGTGAGTACAACTAGGTGGGGTTCTGTAAAACCATCCAAAGGTCCCTCCCCTCTTCCTCCGCCCTCCGCACTCCCCTGACACCATTGGACAAGGCCTGTCAGAGAAACACAAAGCGTGGGGGTCGCGTGTGTGGAGGCGCCTGAGTGGCACCAGGCCTAACCAGAGCCCCGGCAGGGACCCTGAGGCGCTGGGGACCCCGAGGTGCTGAGACCCCAAGTGGGGCCTGGCACCTGTCGTCTGCCTCTGACGAGCAGGGGGTAAATGAGAGGTTTGGGTAATTGTTTAAAGGGAAGCAGGGGTAGTTTTGGTTTACTATTTATGTGTTTGCACGTTAATTGCATATTTATTTTTAGTCATTTTATACTAGTATCTTTTCACAAAACCACCCACCTGCTGACATAGTAAATGGGCTTTTGTTTTTTAAGGAATGTATTGAGCTGCATTGTTGTTTACTCAATCAAAACATATTTATGATTCCACGTAGTGTGAATAAGGTGATTTGAGGATAGAATATTTGTTTTGCAATGTGTTTGTCTAAATTCAAGAAACCAAGTGAACTTACTGCAGCCAGCACTAACCAGTGGACTGTTGACTTGACTTGCACTGAGATAGTTTTAAGAATCATGTAAAAAGTGAAAAAAAAGTGCATATAATAGATCAGGCCTGTTTGATTTTGCAGACTGTGGGCCAACTCCTGGTTCAGTACTGGATTGGCAATTTGGCACAGCAATGTTGACTTTTGTATTTTCACAAAAATCAAATATAGCAGTGATGATAATTTTTTTAAACAGATCTAGATATTTTGCGTGATCCAAAATTGTGGTGGCGCAATCCGAAATTTAAACTTTCCCGCCCAGTCTCATAGAGAAGGTTATTGCTTTGCCTCGATTATTCCACAATATGGCATTACACTTAATTCAATTAGCTGTTTTTTTATGATGAAAAAATACCTTGAATAACTTGCATTTTTACTAGGAGCGGATTTGCTTCTCCACAAATCTAACCCATAACTTGGCCTATAGTGGTGTCACTTGCTTGTCGCTATGGAGATATATATATTTAATGCCAAACGATGGAAGATTTCCAGCAAAGTATTTACATCTCCATTGGAGGCAAGCAGGTGCAGACCTTTTAAGCAGAAAAGTCCCATTGTGCCCCTTTAACTTACATTCTACTGTTTAACCTCATATTTTTTTGTAAAATTGTAAGTTATATATTCCGGTGCTGGAGTGTGGCAGTTTGCCCAGCTTCCCCACAGGCTCCAGGACACAGTATAGAAAACCACGTACTTAGCAAGTTTACAACCGACATCAGCCCGGCACAAGTCAAGTCCTAACTGTGGGACAGCTCTCCGGAAACACGCCTCTTTGTAAAGCAAACATACACGGATTTTAATGGCAGCCACTTTACTGCCCTTTTCTTTTTTTTTTTATTTTGGTCTGCAATGAGTCCACATTTCAACCATGCCCTGCTCTATTTTCCTCTGCTTTTCCTTCAAACCTCTTCTTTTCTTTTTTTTCCTTCACCCTCCCTCCCTCTCTCTCTTAGCCTCTCTCTCTCTCTTCCCTTTCTCTCGACTCTCGCTCTCTCTCTCCCGCTCTTCTTCTCTTAGCTCCTCTCACCCCCTCTCCCTCCCTCCCTCCTCTCTCTTTTCCTCTCTTGATCCTCCTTCTCTCTCTCCCTGCTCCCTCTCTTGCTTACCTCCTGCTCCTTCCCCTCTCTCTCTACATACCCTTGCTCCCTCCCCTTCCGTCTCTCCCCTCTCTCACCTTCCCCTCCCTCTATTACCCTCTTTCTTTCCACCCTCACACCCATTCTCTCTCTCTCTCCCCCCACTTTTGCTCTCTCCAGTTGCCATTCCACTCTCACTCTCGCCCTCTCTCTCTTGCCCTCTCCCCCCCTATAACTCACTCTTTCTTATCCTCTCTCACCCTCCCTGTCTCCCTCTCTCCCTCCTCTACCTCACTTACCCTCACCTCCGCTCTCTTTACCCTCTCTCTCTCTCTCTCCTCCTCTCTCACCCTCCCTGTCCTCCCCTCTCCCTCTCTCTTTAATTACCCCCTCTCTTCTCGAACCCTCCCTCCCTCCCTCTCCTCTCTCACCCTCTCTCTCACCCTCTCCTCTCTCTTAACTCTTTTCTCATTACCCCTCGTCTCTATTCTGTCCTCACCCTTTCTTCTTCTTACCTCCCTCTCTCTTATCCGCTTTCTTCCTCACCCCTCCCTCCCTCTCTCCTCTCTACCCTGTCTACGGATCCCTCTTGCTCTCGAACACTCTCTTCCTCCCTCCCACTTTCGCTCTTACCTCTTACCCCCCTCCTCTCACCCGTCTCTACTAAACTACTCCTCCCCCCTGTCTCCTCTTATCCTCTTAGTTCTCACCTCACACCACCCCGTCCTTCCTCAACTATCTCTACCCTCTCTTTTTTTCACTCTCCTTCTCTCTTACCTAATTACCCATTCTCTCTCAAACTCTCCAAACTCCTTCCTCCTGTTCTCCTCTCTCTTACCCTCCCTTGCTCTCTTTCTCTCACCCTTTTCTCCTCTCTCTCTCTCTCTAGTAACCCTCTCCTCCCTGTCCCCCTCTTTCTTATCCTCCTCTGCTTTTTGCTTTTGCAGATTTTTTTTTCTTGAGACTTGCGACTCGCCATCCATCTCCACCACACATAGTCTCTCTGGCTGCCCACTCTCTGGCTGCCATTCACGATTTACTGTTACTGTTTTTCATAAGTGGGAATCTTTTTACATTTCTAATATCATGCATGGAAAACTGGATATATGATAATTTTCCACAGATGTAAAACTGATGTGCAGTGGCAGCGTATGTGGTAAATGTTAGTGTAAGGGCCTTTAACTTTAGATGTAATTGACTATAAAAACACTGGGCCTAAAAAAAAAGACAAGTTTCAAATTGACCTGATGTGTGACTCTATCATTACGTACTAACTAAAACATTAGCATAAAAAAGTGCAGTTGTGACTTATATTTGGTTTTGAGATTTTTCAAAGAAGGCAAACCAACTTAAGTCTGGGGATTTTAGTTGTTTCTCTCTCACCAAAAGTTAGTTTAGTTGTGATGTGGTCAGCAATCCAAACTCCATGAACTCATTCGGAGGTGTCTTATTTTGTAAATTGTGTTGTTTTTTGAAAGGGCAGTCTTTGTTGGATGAAATTATCTAGTGACAAATGAGGGGTTACTGTGTTGTTATTTTAATTTGAAAAGCCCACACAGAGCTAACACTGGCAAGAAAAAAAGAAGAGTACTGTTGATGTTGTGTGTGTGATGGGTTGAGGTGGTTCCTTGATGTAAAGTGGGTGGGTTTGCATCTCCACAAGCCTGACTCTTATTGGGCGTGGAGACACGGGCCTCTCCCTAGCTACTTCCAACGGAGATGTTGTTCCTTTGACTCTAGGTTTTTCCTTCCACATGCTTGCATAAAACTCATCTATTTTTTATGGAGAATTCTGGAGATAGTATAGTTTTAACACGTTTATTTCCATGGAATCATGCATGATGTCAAGAAAAACAACCTGTGCCTTTACTAATTAAGGTGTAGTTACTTATAAAGTGGTAGCCAAGAAATCTAGATTCTATATCCAACAATATCCACCATTTAGACTGCAACAGGACAGTTTTTACCAAACCAACGGCCAGTTACTACCCGAGTATGCCTTGTGTAACCATTGCGGGCAAATCACTTGTCGAAAAAAGTAGTGGGAAATTTCAGGATAATTTCATTGCATAAGAGCAGGACATTTTGTGGTTGTTAAGTTTGTCTTTGGATTAGGGGGGGCCCTCAGTGGAACCCACGGGCAGCTGAACACTTAACTACTACCAGCCCTGCACAGAAGAACCACCCCACAACCAGCGCTCCCACTGCCCCCATCCTTTCAACCTGGTCTCCATATGATCGCTACCTAACCCTCATCACATGGAGCTGTTAAACTATATTGAGGCGTGATGTATAACTACTGTAATGGTCCGTGTGTTCCTGCCAAATCTGTCAAACCACCAACTGGGCCAGAGTCTAGAGTCTATAAAAGGTATAGCTAACCCAACTGACTGCGCACAACGTGTCGATGGTTAAATAACAACAGGCTATTTTTAAAGTAGATATTACCATTAATTTCTCCTCATAGAGATTTCAATGTTTGTGAGTTTTGGTATATGTGCTTCTAAATCTGTTTGCAAGAATTGGGGTTTTTTTAAAAAATAAAAATGTGTATAATCACAGCCCAATGGAAATCGCCAATTTGAATGGATGCAATTAGCAAATTGCAAAGGCTGCAGTGTCTGAAAGTACCATAATTTTTTCCAATAAACAACAATGGCATAACCTGTCCTTCTTTCTTGGCTAAAAAAAACGGCCAAACCCTATTTAATTTTAGATCTGTACAAACATGTTCTGAAGTCCTTTTTGTTACTTCTTTTGGCCGTGTTTTATAATGAGAACTTTGAGGCAGAATCCACAGTTATTAAAACATAAATCGCAAATCTAATCGCAATCACAATGCTTGTCAGAAAAAAAATCATTTCCAAAAAGCGTGCAGCCCTATATGTGTAAGCAACATACGGCTCGGCTTTCACCACTTTACAAATTATTTTTGTTTTCAGTTAGCAGTGTTGGGAAAAAAGTTGAGGAACAACTTTGTATTGACATGAGAGAAGGAAAAAACTAAATTTAAGCCAAGATATTATGGAGCGGTCTAACAGAAATGCTATAATATTAATGACAAAAGCTGCAAAGTGCATGTTGGTGCTTTAAGGCTGTGTTTTAGAAAATGTGTCTGTTAAGTTCTGTTTAATAAGCAGTCTTCACAGTCTCTCCTTCTATGTGGTATGTGGGCTAGTAGGGG